>SKCR01038039.1:0-67756 GCA_019454045.1 Zanthoxylum bungeanum
CCAATTATATAGCATGACTTTTCGAATTTATTAACACAGGTGACGTCTCGATAAGATGCCAAGCTTCCATTCAATATAAAAATCAATAAATAAAACTTATAAAATCAAGACCCATAACTCACTCCTGTCCCAATTAGATTATGAGAACGGCCAGCCCTCAGGATTAGTCCAAAATCCAACCAACCACACCTAAATAACCAAGAAATTTTTTAATGCACCCATGTCACTTAGGTTTAAACGGATAGCAACGTTGTTTTATAATGGCCCCGGACCTAAGAATTCTCATTATATACACACATATCGGTCAGGTTACAGTCCACATCTTACTATCCGTCCACATAATGTTCAACTAAAAAACAAGATTTTTTTTTTGTCTTTATCTGTCATTACAAAAGTCCACATGAATCTTTCCCGACCGTGTGTGTATGTGTATATATATATCTCACAACTATCATTTTGATAGCCTGTAAAGCTAACAACATGTAACAAGAGCCAACAGCCAGCAAATTGCTGAATATTTCCAGCAAGGCTTCTGCTAGAAAAGGATAGCAGCTGTTGGAGAAATCAAAAGAAACACAGACGGCAATCATAGCAATAATTGAAAATTTATAAGCACTTAAAAATGATATGTTCAGTTTCGTCCAAAAACAGAAATGAAAGGTTCGCTTACTGATGACACAGCTTGAATTTCAAGTCTCAAAACACTAACCGTGTCATATTTCTAGTTTCTATCTTTCTTTGAATTTCTTGGTTGGTCTTTGAACTTATAGTAAAATTGTACGCCATCAGACAGAAATTGCACAAAATATTGTACGAAGTATAACTAGCCGGTGTTACCATCAAGCGCTAACCTATTTAGAGCATTTCAAAATATAAAAATAAAGCTTAGTCTGAACATGAAAACATCGTTTCATGGGTTCGATACCCATCTTCAAATTAACACACATTTAAAAAAGCACAAACAAATGACATTCAAAACCCACCTCCTCCATAAAGAAGAACAGGACCATTCAAGCTTACATTGCCTTCTATGGCTCATCCAACTGGTCCTGCATGGAGCAAACATAAGCTTAAGTCAGGCTCTAATAACTAATTTCAGCAATAAAACCGAACTCTGTTAAACTAAAAGACTGTATTGACAATAGAAAAGAGAGACTGAGGGACGGATGGAAGGACGCACTGACCTGCACATCTGAAGTCCAAAGAGTGAGGTTATCCCTTAGGAGTTGCATAATGAGGGTGCTGTCCTTGTATGATTCTTCTCCCAAAGTGTCTAACTCAGCAATTGCTTCCTCAAAAGCCTAAAGTAAAACAAGAGCAAGCCAAACGAAATGAAGACCACCAATCAGACAAGAGAGCTCGAAAAACATGATTGCCAAGAACATTATAAATAAAAGCACACATTAGGATCAGAATTGGCAGCCAAAAACCAAATGGATTAATGAACCAGGGAGTTGCAATATATATTGATGCAAAAGTCACATTATTGAGGTGTAAAGACTTGTTATATTTTTAACATAAGTAGTGCCGACATATGCAGAAACCAGTATTGCAACAAGGGGCAGTGAATGACGGCGACACAACCAGCAGTAGCATGAAACATTTTTTCATTCTTAGAAAGCATGCATACCTATTTTCGATATTTAAGATTTTTGAATCATATTTCACCATTCCAAATTAGCAAGTTAGACATCACAGAGAGTTTGAAATGAAAAATAATTTAATAAAATTACCCAAACCAAGTTTGACTTATCACGCTGATTTGATCAATTTTATTCATCTTTTAAAAAAAACTATTAATTAATTTTTATATTATGAATCAATCCACTTCATTGTCATCCAAGCATGACTTCATAAAATGACAATGGAAGTAGACTTGTATGCTAATTCATAATTAAACAAAATTGACTCCATGGAAGTCGAGTTTGTAAAGAGACTGTAGACAGATTAACTCCCCGTTTGGTGGAGCATTGGCGGAGCATTAACGCTCCACCAAACGGATAAGTTAACGCTAGCGTTAAGGCTCACAAAATCATAAGTTTATTTTTGACGGTAGCTTATACTCGGGCGTTTATTCCATAATTTATAAAGTAACTTGTACCCTTTGGTAATACTCTCTACCAAACCGGCCCTAATTTTCTCAAAATCTTACCAAAACCTCGTTTAATGAATTTTTAAAATTTTCTTCTGACCAAGTCATAGGCATAAAAATAAAAAATAGAAAACACAAAAGTCATATTTTCACATTGTAAGATCCAAATCGATTTAACTTTTTGACCTGAACCAAAATATTCAAATAGTTACAAAATTCAGAAAGAAAAAAAAAAGGATAATCAAAATTCAAAACGTACCTGCTTGGCCATGCTACACGCCTTATCAGATTGATTAAGAATCTCGTAATAGAACACTGAGAAATTGAGCGCCAACCCTAGTCTTATCGGATGCGTTGGCGCAAGATCTGCCGCAGCAATATCCTTAACAACCAAGCCAATTAAACAAAAATTAACCGTAAATAATCGTTATTTTTTAAAAAAAATTAAAATAAAATTAAAAGTACCAGAGCAGCTTTGTAAGATTGCATAGTGTCTTCAGCAGCGGCTTTCCGCTCATCGCCGACCTTAAACTCCGCCATGTAACGGTGATAATCTCCCTTCATTTTCAAATAAAACACTTTGGACTCACTCGCGATAGCCGACGGAATCAAGTTCCCTTCAAGCAACCTCAAAATACTCGCGCACACATCCGAAAGCTCATTCTCCACCTTCGATCTGTACTCCTTCACGAGCGTCACGTGCTCCTCGTTTTTCCTCCCTTCTTCCTTCTGCTCGATCGACGACACGATACGCCACGCGGCGCGGAGCGAGCCGATCACGTTCTTGTAGGCCACGGAGAGGAGGTTTCGCTCTTCTACCGTCAGCTCGGCGCCCGGAGTCGAGCCGACCACCAGCTTCTTCATGAACTCCACCATCTCTTCGTACCGCTCGGCTTGCTCGGCTAGCTTCGCTAGGTACACGTACTGCTCTCTCGTCAAGTTGTCGGGGACTGTCGCTGTCGCCATTTTTTTTATCACAGGCGCTGAAAGTGTGAAGAGACGGCTGGTGTTGTGATTTGTGAAATTCAGTTATCGGTTTTTGTTTTTCTGTGTGCTGCTTATAGAGGGGATTTTAAATGGGAGTGGAGGTTAGTTTTGTAATTTAATTAAATGGATCCACTGCAAATGTGCAATAATAATTAATATTTTTTTCGTAACAACTTTATGTATTTTCTTGCGGTCATGTCCCCTGACTTGAAAAGCCAACGACTTACCATGATCTGTGTTGGGAAATTTCTGAGGGCACGAGAGATAGGTCTCGGGGATTAATCGATATGCGTGTAAGTTTACCCAGACACCCCGATTATCCAAAAAAAAAAAAACAAAAACTTTGGACAAGTTGTGATTAAGATTAAGAAAATGTTAGAGACATATATAAATTGTACAGATATTTATATAATTGGATAATTATCTCAAAATTAAGGTAGTCTGGTAGTGATTTTGGATATAAATATTTGTATATGTGTATGTATCATTGCTCTTAAGGTTATACTAATTTTGGTGTTATTATTCTATTAATTTTGATGACTATAATAATTGTGGTGTTATTCTATTAATTTCTGTTAATGATAAGAATCATGAGTTAAATCTCTTTTTCTCCCTTAATTCACTTGAAAGTCATTGGACAAGTTCTTGGGCCTATGACTTGGGCCTGCTTTTTCTTTTGCATTATTTATTTATAAAGGCCCATAGGTATTAAAAAATTATTGTAATTCATAAAGATATATATTTTTATTTTATGACAAAACAATTATAATACGTTTTTTTAAATATTTTGACGATAAATAAAAAATTTTAATTTTAAGTTTTATAAAACTCAAATTTTTTTAAAAATTACCAATAACAATAGCAATTTTTTTTTATAGTTAACGATAAAGACAAAGAAATCAAACATGATGAAAGCAAAGTACGACCACCGGAGGAGCCATGACCAGTCTTTTCTTTGCACGCTCTCCTTGGTTTGACGGATCCGGACAATGAGATACTTAAAAATTATGTTTGGTTTAAAATTTTATTTTATCATTTTATTATATATAAAAAATGCCTATATTATTTAAGAATGATAAAAAAAAAATATCGAATATTGATCGAAATTCGAGATTTTATATCATTTGATATGGATAATGATTTTTTTTTTAAAAAAAAATCTAAAATTCCAATCGGTAAATTAATACGAGGACCGATAAGATTTTTAGTTTCAAATGGAAAATTTAGATGAGATCAGAAATGATAAAATCCAACTCATATCGATGGATTGCAAGCTCTAATAATAGTGATTATATGGCACATATTAATAATCTTATGTATTTTAAATGTTAAAAAGCATGATATGTGTTTGCATAATTTTCAGTCAATGCGCATATAAGGTCCAAACTTCCCGAGATAAAATCCCAACAAATGATGTTTGATTCTACGAAAATACCTCCAAGGGGCACAAGCACACAAATTACAATTTTACATATTACAAAGCTAGGAAATTAAAATACTTGCTCATTATGAGTCTTCATTTTTTTTTTTCTCTTTTTTCCTTCTTCCACGCCTAGACCTTTTATAGTGGAGAGTCTTGTCAACCGCTCGGACGGTTTTACCTTCATTGGTTCAAGGACTCTCACGTTTCATGATTGCGTGTAACTACTGGATCATGCATTTAACTGCTGAGTTGTGCGCTTTACTAACTTGGGGGTGATTACTGTCTGACCGCTAGATCGTGGGATCAACTGCAAAGTACATGTTCGCATGGAATCGTCATAATTGCTTTGCCCTTCATCGCCCTTCGTTTGCTAGTAGGTTCACTCGTCATTTATCATGATTCTACATGCATTGGATGACTTTGCCTCTTCTTCTTTTTTTTTTTATTCATTTTTGTCCTTTGGCACATCTTTCCTTTTCGTCATTCATAGACTCGTTCGTCCTATGACGATTTCTTCTACTAACAATACAATGAGCACATTTTCCATACCACAAGCTGATGTGCATTAATGACTTATAAAAAATTCGAAGATTTCTTTAAACTTTGTTGTCAATAGGTAAAACTTTTTGACATGATATTAAAAAGTTAAAATTTCAAGACTTCAAGTCCTCGGTCGTCATTGAGTCTGATACTCAAAATATGATGAATTTAATCTTATGAAAAATGTCAAGTTTAAACGAAGTGTGTTGGATTATAGCAGATGTCAAAAATAGGATCAAATCGCTGCTCTCAACTAGGATTCAATTTAAATCAAGAAGGTGTAATGGTGTTGCTCATATAATAACCAAATTTATCTGTAATAGCCAGGTTTATGATATGGAGGGATAGTTTCCCTCATTTTATCTCTAGTAATTTTTATTTTCTTCTAATATATGTTTCTTCTAAAAAAAAAAAAAAAAGTCCCCTCACATGTTAATTTTTTTTTAAATATGTTTCGTGGAATCATAAAAAATAATTACCAACATATCCTATAATTTATTTATTTAATTATCTAATTATTATTATTATTTTTGCTTTGCAAAATAACATGTCTACATATAGTCACATAACAAAGGGGAGGTCAGCAGTTATTAAACGAAACATACTATCCAAGTTACAATTATCGAATATCAGGGGAGGTAAGTGATAATTCCCCAAATTAATTTCATGGGTATCTCTCAGTTTGTTTATTAGGGTAAGAAGAGTGAACAACAGCAACATTTGCGAGTAGAGTAGTGGCGGGTGATTCTTTCTTCTCGAATTCACCTTCTTTCATATTCTGACTGGTAAGCTGTCGATTTCTTACTTTTTATATAAATTTAGGTAAAAAAATATCTTCAAATTTATTGTATTGAGTAAGAATTTATTCAATTGGGATTGAGTTGTAGGCGAACAGAAATGGGGAGAGTGCAATTTAATAATAATAAATAACAATGGTGACTATGGTTGGATCTGTAAGATCAATTAGAGTTTGCTTGTCTTGAGTTTCTGTTTCTGGGCAATGCTAGAACTTTGGTTTTTTTTTTTTTTTTTTTGAATATGAAAATATATTAAGGGTTTAAATAACAAGAAATTAAAATATCAGAGTTAGATTGACTAGTAAGTTTAGATAAGCACTTGTGTTTTAGTTACTGTTACATGATAGTTTAGTTAGAGCTTATTTGAAGGATTTTATCAGTGTTCGTGATTACTTATTATCCATATTTTTTAATTCTTCCAATGTAGTGATTCCTCTGGTTTTAAATGTTTTCTTTTGCCTTAATCCATTTGGGATAAGCTTGCCTGTAACAGATTCTTTTTATTTTTCAGAGAATGCTCTAAAAAACGACAGGAATTTTTCATGAATTCGAGGAGGTTTTCTTTGCACAAATGCGGTCGGTTCTCATCTTACTCAACCTTATCATCTTCACTTCCATGGATCTCTCCTCTTGAAGTTTTAAAGATCAATTTGCCGAAACCAGACCCTCCAGTCCAAACCTCTAACACCTATGTTGATACACGGAAAAAAACAAAATTTATCTCCCATGAAGCTGCTATCAGTTTGATCAAACGTGAGAGAGAACCTCAACGTGCCTTAGAAATATTCAACACGGCGTCTGAACAAAAGGGATTTAATCACAACAATGCCACGTATGCTACAATTCTTGACAAGCTTGCTCGGTATAAAAAGTTAAAAGCTGTTGATGCAATTCTTCATCAAATGACCTATGAAACTTGCAAATTTCATGAGGGAATATTCCTTAATCTCATGAAGCATTTCTCAAAATGTTCTCTAGATGAAAGAGTGCTAGAAATGTTCCATAAAATTCAGCCAATTGTTCGTGAAAAGCCCTCTCTCAAAGCCATCAGCACTTGCCTCAATCTCCTGATTGAATCAAACCAGGTTGATTTAGCCCGGAATTTCCTCGTGTACTCTTATAAGCATCTCAAGTTGAAGCCAAATACTTGCATCTTCAATATCTTGGTCAAGCATCATTGTAAACATGGAAATTTGGAATCTGCCTTTGAAGTTTTTAAGGAGATGAAAAAGTCCAAGGTTTCTTATCCCAATTTAATCACCTACTCAACTTTGATGGATGGCCTCTGCGCAAGTGGAAGGTTCAAAGAAGCTATGGAACTGTTTGAGGAAATGGTCTCAAAGGATCAGATTTTGCCTGATGCCCTGACTTACAATGTTCTGATTGATGGCTTCTGCCGCGGAGGCAAAGTTGATCGGGCCAGGAAGATAATGGAGTTCATGAAGAGTAATGGATGCAGTCCGAATGTGTTCAATTACACAACCCTGATGAATGGTTTTTGCAAAGAAGGCAGATTGCAGGAGGCCAAAGAGGTTTTTGATCAGATGAAGAGCTTTGGCCTCAAACCTGATACAGTTGGCTATACTACTTTAATTAATTGCTTTTGTAGGGCTGGTGGAGTTGATGAAGCTCTGGAGTTGCTCAAGGAGATGAAAGAAAGTGAGTGCAAAGCTGATATTGTAACTTTTAACGTCATACTTGGAGGACTATGCAGAGAAGATAGGATTGAAGAGGCTCTTGGGATGCTTGAAAAACTGTCCTGTGAGGGTATTTATCTGAACAAAGCGAGCTACAGGATTGTGTTGAATTTCTTATGCCAAAAAGGCAAATTGGAGAAGGCTTTCGAGCTCCTGGGTTTGATGCTGCAAAGGGGGTTTGTGCCACACTTTGCAACTTCAAATGAGTTGCTTGTTCGTCTCTGTAAAGCTGGAATGGCAGAGGATGCAGTTATTGCGTTGTTTGGATTAGTAGAGATGGGGTTCAAACCAGAGCCAGATTCATGGGCTCTTTTGATTGAATTGATATGCAGAGGAAGAAAACTCATGTTTGCGTTTGAATTGCTTGATGAGTTAGTTATTAAAGAGTCTGGAACTTGAAAAGATTGGTTTTCGGAGTCATGACCAGTTTTTTAACCTGCGGCGTAGAAGAGGCAAGGAGAGTTTGGAGTCATTGTTATCTCCATCTGTATTCCCAGAAGAAAGGTAGAGCCTTTAACCTCAAATCATCTTATTATATACATAGCAGAAAAGGCATTAGGTACTTGAATACTTCAACAGGGAAAAAAAATGTGTCAATTTGGTCCTTAATACATCGATTTTTCCTTTGGCCTGATCTTCCAAGGCACACGAATGTGTGGAACGGATCTACGGCTGACGTGGTACGTCCGCCTACTAATATTTTGATATATATATTAGATTTGAAATAAACCAATGAGAATGGACTCATCCCAAGGTCATTGCATGTTAATATTAAGCCCTTGTAACGATTAAGATATTACTGCAAACAAGAAGAAAAATTTGGAGGAAAATTTAGCCACGGAAGCTCATTAAGATGAAAGTGGAGAAATTCTTGCAATTATTTTGCAATTATAACGGGCAAATATATCGTATTCTCTTGATTATGATAAAATTTTCAATTTATCATAATTGGATTCCCTTCACTCACTATTCTCATCACGAGAAAAAAGCTGTGGAGTCCAATTTTTTCAAAAGCAATTTGTCAGAAAGCAGATACCAAAGTCACGAGCATTTTGCTTTCCCAACAACTCTGACAGACCCATGTGAAGATAAGGAAAAGTTTTCAAAGCACGTTGCAAAAGTCATAAAAGCAAAAGATCCACGAGCATCTTACTTTTCCAAGACTCAGACAAAGCCATGTGAAGTTTTCAACAATTTCTGGCAAACTAGGGTTAGCTAAATATAAACAGGGGATTTCTTTAACAGTGTCCTTTATTAATCTAACAGCTTTTGTGTGTTCATCAGTCCAAGGGACATGAACTTTCTTTAACCTATTATGTAAATGTTTTGCAATCCTATTGATATTAGGACAAAAATCAAGGACATAATTTAAACTTCCTAGAAATCTCTGGAGTTGGGTTTTATCAAGGATTTTATCAAGGAATTTATCAGCAAAAGCTAGAGATCTTTCTATGGGTGTAATTGTTCATTTGGAAATATAATGTCCTAGGAACCTAACTTTTGTCTGAAACGGAGAAACCTTTGTACTAGAAACAGCTAGGCCAGCTTTCCTAGTGGCAAAATAGAAGGTCTTTAAATGCTTGAAATGTTGATCAATGTCTTTTGAGAAGATCAACACATCATCAATATAAACTATGCAAAATTCTGAGTAAGGGTTATAAATGTCATTCATAATCCTTTGGAATTCAGAGGGTGCATTCTTTAAACCAAATGACATAACTGTCCATTCAATTGTCCAAATGGAACAGTAAAAGCAGTTTTATAACGGTCTTTAGGATGAATTTGAATTTGCCAAAAACCAGACTTCATATCAAATTTTGAAAATATGAAAGCAGAGTGGAGTTTTTGAAGCAAATCTTTCTTGTTAGGTATGTGATACCTAATCCACTTTAGGGCTTTGTTCAAAGGTTTGTAATTGATAACAAGTCTAGGTGTTCCTCTTTCTATTTCAGAATTTTATTCACATAGAAAGCGGCGCAAGACCAAGGAGACTTGACTTAACAATTAAACCTTTAGACTCTAAATCTTTGATCTCATTCCTACAATGTTTTTCTAGTCCATATTCATTTGAATAGGTCTAGCTTTAGTAGGATTTTGCTTTTTATCAAAAGAGGATTCATAAGGAAGATCTATCATGTTGCTTTCTATTCCAAAAAGCAGAAGGTAGATCAGCACAGATTTCTTTCTCAATTAAAACTTTGAAATCATTAATCTTTTGTTTTACAAAATTCGTTTGTAATTGTTTTTCAAGTCTTTCAATATTTAAATCCTTTTTTAAATAAAGTAAATCATTTTGTTTTTTCTTTAACAAAACACTAACATGGTTCTGATAAACAGAACAAGCTTTCACAATATTCAAATCTTGTTTTAGTTTTTCTATAAAGGAAAACTTTAGTTTTTATTCTTTTTTTGTTTTAAAGGTTATACCATCATAATTAACGGTATAAAGAGTAATGAGGTTTATGAAAGGAGTTTCAAGAATAACAGCATGATGTATATCATTTGTTAAAAGAAAGGAAGTCCTGAATTCAAAACCATCATTTGGAATTGAAGCATCAACTTTGGAAGAAATCTTTAATTTTGAATTATTTGCGGCAGAAAGTCTTTCATGTGTTTTTTTATGAAATCTATTTGGAATAATAATTTCTTTTATACAATTTAAATCAGCACTTGTGTCAAACAAGGCTACTGTGTCAATTTGGAAATCTGATGAGAGGATTAAAGTAATCCAAATCAAATATTTTCTTGTTGTCACTTGTTTTAAAACAAAAAGAAAATCATTTGGAGAGATTCAATATTATCAAGATTTTGTTTTTCAGACTCATCATTGTCAGAATCTGGATCTTTCTCCGAGTTTCCTTCCAACTGACTTTTAAGAAGAAGTTGGATGGTTTCAGAATCATTTTTCTGTTTTTCTTTTAAATCTTTTATTTCAAACTTTATTTCTTGAATTTCTTTTGAAGGTCTTGAAAACTGGGTGTATCTTTTTAATTTTTCTTTTTACTTAGGATCTGAGTAAGATCATAAGTATTCTGTTTTAAAACAGGAGTTTTAGAAGATTCTCCTTTGTCAAAAGTCTTTAGAAGTTTGTCAAGATATTCTTTTTGCAAATCAGGATTTGAAATATGTTTTACAATTTCAAGAAAAGTTTCTTGTTCTTTAGTCAAAACATTAAGTTTCTTATTCTTAAGTAAGAATCTGTGTCAGAATCACTATTGCTTTGACTAGAAGTATCTGAGTCAACTAACTCATCCACTTGTAAAGGTTCAGAATTTCCTGTTACGGAAGATTCAGACTCAGAAGACTCAATAAGCAGATTTGTTATTTTGGAAAGAATTTCTTCACTGAGATCTAGCTCATGAAGTTTTTTGTTCATTCTACAATATTTTGCAGTATGTCATTTCTTTCCACATTTATAACAAGTAGCTTCCTTATAATTGAAAGGGGCTTTAGGTTTAGAAGTGTGAGGTTTTCTATTGGACTTCTTATAAGGCTTTGAAGGCTTCTTATAGAAATTTTCTTTAGGACTAGGAAAAGATCTTTTAAACCTTTTAGAACTGTAATTCTTTTTGTAAGTTTTGAAGAACATTTTCCTTCACAATCTTTGGAGGTACTAGCTTTGAAAGGATCATAGTTGAACTGTTTACAAAAACTACCTAGTTCTTGCTTAGATTTCCTAAGCTCCCATTTTAGGCGTTTCTGTAATTTCAAGTCTTGGCAAATCTTTAAACCTTCCTTATTGATAAAACTAACTAACTCACCATAGGTAAGTCTATCATAAGGGATATGGTTGTCATGGAGGGCTTTAATGGAATTCCTAACCTTTTCACCTAGAAGGGTAGGTAAACCAGCAAGGAATTTTTCCTTCCAAGTTATATTATTAGCATCATCTCTTAGAAAGAGCCGTGTAAAGAAGGTGGTTTTATAACTTTGGAAATCACTAAGCTTTCTACATCTTAAGTTATGTAGTAACTCAGCATTTTTATCACGTAGGTGAGAGGGGTCACCTATGAAATGGAGGGAAATGGTCAAAATTAAAGTTGCAACAACATCTTGAATAGGACTGTTATATTCATCCAGAAATGGAACATTGTCTTCATCTGTTTGAATAGCATTCAAGACATCTAACTGTTGTTGTTTGGTGAGAAGATGATCCCACCATCCTTTAAGTTGACGGGTAAAACCAGCAACGAGAATCTTGCAATTGCTTTATCAGAGGTTCCTGTTTGGGTTTTGTAGGCATTTGCTGCCATGGTCATTTGTTGTAATAGGCTAAGAATATTATATTCAGACATTCCATCTATATTCCATTCATAGACAGAAGATGCATTAAACCGGGACTGGCTTATTGCACTAGGCCTATTATCAACGGCAAGATCAGGAGGAGAATAAGAAGTAGCAGGAAGTGCTAATTCCCAATGAACTTTATTGACTTTAGAGACAGGTTTGGATTTTTCTTGAAAGGCTTCTATGTCAGAAGAAGCTATGGAAGAGTTATCTAAATCTAGAACTCCGATTCTACTACTAGATTGGGGAGTATCTAGGGCAATATCAATTTTCTTTTTTGAAGAGGAAGATGATGTTTCTATCCTATCCAATTGTTCTTTAATAGCTCTAACAAAATCAGATTTTGACTCATGGACAAGCTTCTGACTATCTTTAGAAACCTGGAATGGTTCAAAAATAGGCTTTTTAAGCTTCTTGTCTTCGTCAATCTTAATAGTCTTTAAAGGGGAAACAGTAATTGTAGACTGTTGGATTTGACTTTCTAGTCTAGTCAACTGTTTTCCTATTGTATTTAGATTAGTATTACAGAAATTATTCTGTTGGATAATACTATCTAAGTCTTTATCAGTGTCATTGGCTCTATGTATCTTTAAAGGTGAGGCTTTAATCTGAACTGAAGGTTCACCATGATCTATAGTTATATTTCTCAAGGGAGGGTGTTCAGATTCTATAGTTCTATCACTATCAGAAAGATTCCATTGTGGAATTTTCTTTCTAACGGTAATGGGATTTGATTCTTTAAAAGGGTAAGAAATGTCATTTTCAGAAGCATACATTTCAAACCAATCAAAAAATGTGATGTGCGCTTTATGCAAGTCTATAAATTCATAATAAAATTCTTGAATTTGTTTTCTTTGGTTTAAGAAATATTTAAAAAACCAAAGTCTTTTTTCTTTATTCAAATCAGAATAAAAATCTTTGTGCAAAGAGGCTTTATCCAATTTGAAATCTTTTTGCAGGACATTTATGACATTTTCCGTTACAACAGAAAATGTTGGAGAAGTTGGGGGAGAAGGGTCATTTCTCCTCTTTACTTTGTTCATGTTGAGTACTAGTGTAGATAGGGTGAGGGATACTAGTAGTATAATCAACAGAACGTATAGAAGAACTAGGGATATCCGAGGTGGAAAACCTAGGTTGATCTTTGTATGACAGGTTCGGGATTTTAGAGAATTTTCTTTCTAAGGAGGGAATACTAGAAACAGATTCTAAATCACAGAACCTAGATGAAGTATTTCTTCTGAAAGATAATCTGACTTTTCCATCAGAATACTGAGTCACATTTTGTAACTCTGTATTTGGCTCAAGTTGTTTTGGAATCACTGGTTCAGTGGCTCCTTCTAGAATCCATTCATCAGGAAGATTGATATCTTTCCATTGGATGGGTCTAGGAATGACAGTGTTTGATTTTGAAAGATCAGTCTGCAAGAGAAGAGTTCATCTCTTTTTTACTGGAGTTTATGTTGCGTATTAAACGCAGAATGCATAGCTTTGTAGGAGATCTTGTAGATCAAGGCAACGGGAATGGATCCTTCAATCATGTGGTAATTATGGGTTTTGATTTGAAGAATCATGCTTTTGAGGATATTTTTGTCTTTTAAGGAGACTGTAATGTTTGGGTAACAGTCAAAAGAAATAGGACCTTTACAGAGACTTGATTCAATACTGCTGAGTAAAGAATCATCAAAAGAGATGAATCTGCCATCTCTTAGAACAGCTAAGATGGAAGTATCTAAGCCTTCTTTAGTGAGGGGCTTTATTCCAACTTGGATTAAACCAACATGCACATAATTAAATTTTTTATCTTTTAAATGTTTTAAAGCATGTTCAGAAAATAATTTAATTGTCTCAAAAGGTTTTGTAAGAGTAATATCACGTTCTTCAGTCTTTATGATATAATCTGTTTTTAGAAAATCAAGCTTTTTGGTTTTATAAATCATGTCTTTAGAAATCTTTGGCAATTTCCAGCAGTCAATGGCTTTATCAAAATCTTCAATTATAAATTCTTCAGAGTTTACTATATTCTTTGAAATACTAGTCTTTTCAGTAGAAGAGCTAGACAAAGAGGAGGTTCTACAGAGTAGAGACTCCATGAGTAACTAAGCTTTTAAACTAAGACCTATGAGTTTGCCTACAGGTATGAGTTTACTGCCCTAAGCGGAATCATATCCTTGACGGGGCTTACAACAGTAAAAAATTCAACAAACACACAGAAGATAATTTAAAAGAAAGAAAACATGAAATCTTTACAATTTATCACATCCAACCACACCTAGTCTGATACCATACAAGACAGGATTTCAGAAAATAAATCATTCAGATGAAATACAATTATCAGATTTAATAAGATTGTCAGAAAATATAAATCATTCAGATGAACATACAATTATCAGATTTTTAATTGGCTCAGGGTTGGCAAACACAGTACCAGATCTGGATCCCAGAAATGGTGCTCTGAAGGAGGAGGGAGAAGAGAATTACAACTGAGGGGAGAGATCAGGTCTCTATGCCCCAGAGGAGTCGTAACAGTTTTAATGGCAGAAATTGATATGAATATCAATCTGCAAGCATGCTTTTATGAAAATAAAAATGAAACTTTAAAGAAAATAAACAGCTTTGTATCTTACAAATCGAATGCTTACATTTTCTTTTTCAAGAACAAAAATTTAAACCTAAGGGTTTTTTTTTTTTAGAGGATTTGGAGTTCAGAGAGAGAATTTTTGAATAAACGGATAACTAGCGGATGCCTTCAACTGAAGGTAAATGGGAACTATATACCCAACATCCAACAACTTTGAATTATTACAATTTACAATTATCACAAACAGTAAGATGCTTTGAAAATTTTGCTTTCTTCATGTGGCGTTACAGTAAGATGCCTTTACTTTATGACTTTGGCAGCTGTTGTTGAAAACTTCACATGGCTTTGTCTGAGTCTTGGGAAAAGTAAGATGCTCGTGGATCTTTTGCTTTATGACTTTTGCAACGTGCTTTGAAAACTTTTCCTTATCTTCACATGGGTCTGTCAGAGTTGTTGGGAAAAGCAAGATGCTCGTGACTTTGGTATCTGCTTTCTGACAAATTGCTTTTGAAAAAATTGGACTCCACAGCTTTTTTCTCGTGATGAGAATAGTGAGTGAAGGGAATCCAATTATGATAAATTGAAAATTTTATTTTTCCTTTTTTTTAATGCTTTAAAGAGGAGATAATACCGAAACAGTCGTCTTCATTATCATCTCCAAGAGAAATAAAGGGTTGTGGCTCCCCACCACTTGATGAGCTGGCAGCTGATGACGCTGGCCTGGAAGCAAGGAGCTGATGCATGATTTGGAAATACTCATCTTCAGTTTTGGCACCTGCCAAGAGAGACTGGGCCGTAGACTTTTGAGAGAGGAAAGTGCTTTGGGCTTTTATGTCATCAATATTGGATTTGAGATGGCCTTTAGTACAGAGCCATTGCTGGACCATATGTTGGGACAGCTTGGACTATTCGTCAATTTTGGACCACCATTTTACTTTAAAGGTTCTTTGGATGATCAATTGGGTTTCATGAGTGTGAAATTGAAGACTCCACATCCAGACCCAAGGTAAAAAAAAGTTTGTACAGAAACAGAGGAAATGGGGGAATCTTTTCTCTGAAACAGAGGGGATATAATGGGCTTTGAAAAGGTTTAAACAGGTTTTGCATTAGGAGTAAGGATATCTGGGCTTGGCCCATAATAGTTCCACCAATGTTGGAACCAGTTTGGAAGGCTTTCAATAGTATTTTCGAATTGAAGAAAAATAACCATGAGTGGCTTTTCTTTGGATTTTGAATAAGAAATGTATTAAATCATGCTTGTTGGTAATCCCAGTAGTAAGAGAAGGATAAGCAGTGGTTTAGGCGATTTTGAAAATTGGCGGGGAAGAAATTGGGGCTATGAAGGGATTCTCCCCAATGCTTTGGAGAGAGGACTTTAAGGATAATGGCTGTTGAATAGGCTGGCTCAGAATGAGCATCAGAAAGATAAAAATGCTTGAATTTCACTGATTCAGTGAATTCAAGAATGTCTTGATAAAAAGATTGGGGTTTTGATAAATCCCATGGTTTGAAAAACCAACCATTTGGAAAAAATTTTGAAAGAGTTACAAATGGATCAGGATTATAAAACCCATTTCAACACTTAAAATATTGGATGTGGTTCTGTATGGTTCAATACTGAAAGCTTGTTCTGATACCAAAAAATTCAGGATCTGTATGGTATCAGATCTTGTCTTGTATGGTATCAGACTAGGTGTGGTTGGATGTGATAAATTGTAAAGATTTCATGTTTTCTTTCTTTTAAATTATCTTCTTTGTGTTTGTTGAATTTTTTACTGGTTGTAAGCCCCGTCAAGGATAGGATTCCGCTTAGGGCAGTAAACCCATACCTGTAGGCAAACTCATAGGTCTTAGTTTAAAAGCTTAGTTACTCATGGAGTCTCTACTCTGTAGAACCTCCTCTTTGTCTAGCTCTTCTACTGAAAGGACTAGTATTTCAAAGAATATAGTAAACTCTGAAGAATTTATAATTGAAGATTTTGATAAAGCCATTGACTGCTGGAAATTGCCAAAGATTTCTAAAGACGTGATTTATAAAACCAAAAAGCTTGATTTTCTAAAAACAGATTATATCATAAAGACTGAAGAACGTGATATTACTCTTACAAAACCTTTTGAGATAATTAAAATTTTTCTGAACATGCTTTAAAACATTTAAAAGATAAAAAATTTAATTATGTGCATGTTGGTTTAATCCAAGTTGGAATAAAGCCCCTCACTAAAGAAGGCTTATATACTTCCATCTTAGCTGTTCTAAGAGATGACAGATTCATCTTTTTTTATGATTCTTTACTCAGCAGTATTGAATCAAGTCTCTGTAAAGGTCCTATTTCTTTTGACTGTTACCCAAACATTACAGTCTCCTTAAAAGACAAAAATATCCTCTAAAGCATGATTCTTCAAATCAAAACCCATAATTACCACATGATTGAAAGATCCATTCCCGTTGCCTTGATCTACAAGATCTCCTACAAAGTTATGCATTCTGCGTTTAATACGCAACATAAACTCCAGTAAAAAAAAGATGAAACTCTTCTCTTGCAGACTGATATTTCAAAATCAAACACTGTCATTCCTAGACCCATCCAATGGAAAGATATCAATTTTCCTGATGAATGGATTCTAGAAGGAGCCACTGAACCAGTGATTCCAAAACAACTTGAGCCAAATACAGAGTTACAAAATGTGACTCAGTATTCTGATGGAAAAGTCAGATTATCTTTCAGAAGAAATACTTCATCCAGGTTCTGTGATTTAGAATATGTTTCTAGTATTCCCTCCTTAGAAAGAAAATTCTCTAAAATCTCGAACCTGTCATACAAAGATCAACCTAGGTTTTCCACCTCGGATATCCCTAGTTCTTCTATACGTTCTGTTGATTATACTACTAATATCCCCACCCTATCTACACTAGTACTCAACATGAACAAAGTAAAGAGGAGAATGACCATTCTCCCCCAACTTCTCCAATATTTTCTGCTGTAACGGAAAATGTCATAAATGTCTTGCAAAAAGATTTCAAATTGGATAAAGCCTCTCTGCACAAAGACTTTTATTCTGATTTGAATAAAGAAAAAAGACTTTGGTTTTTTAAATATTTCTTAAACCAAAGAAAACAAATTCAAGAATTTTATTATGAATTTATAGACTTGCATAAAGCGCACATCACATTTTTTGATTGGTTTGAAATGTATGCTTCTGAAAATGACATTTCTTACCCTTTTAAAGAATCAAATCCCATTACCGTTAGAAAGAAAATTCCACAATGGAATCTTTCTGATAGGATAGAACTATAGAACCTGAACACCCTCCCTTGAGAAATATAACTATAGATCATGGTGAACCTTCAGTTCAGATTAAAGCCTCACATTTAAAGATACATAGAGCCAGTGACACTGATAAAGACTTAGATAGTATTATCCAACAGAATAATTTCTGTAATATTAATCTAAATACAATAGGAAAACAGTTGACTAGACTAGAAAGTCAAATCCTACAGTCTACAATTACTGTTTCCCCTTTAAAGACAATTAAGATTGACGAAGACAATAAGCTTAAAAAGCCTATTTTTGAACCATTCCGGGTTTCTAAAGATAGTCAGAAGCTTGTCCATGAGTCAAAATCTGATTTTGTTAGAGCTATTAAAGAACAATTGGATAGGATAGAAACATCATCTTCCTCTTCAAAAAAGAAAATTGATATTGCCCTAGATACTCCCCAATCTAGTAGTAGAATCGGAGTTCTAGATTTAGATAACTCTTCCATAGCTTCTTCTGACGTAGAAGCTTTTCAAGAAAAATCCAAACCTGTCTCTAAAGTCAATAAAGTTCATGGGAATTAGCACTTCCTGCTACTTCTTATTCTCCTCATGATCTTGCCGTTGATAATAGGCCTAGTGCAATAAGCCAGTCCCGGTTTAATGCATCTTCTGTCTATGAATGGAATATAGATGGAATGTCTGAATATAATATTCTTAGCCTATTACAACAAATGACTATGGCAGCAAATGCCTACAAAACCCAAACAGGAACCTCTGATAAAGCAATTGCAGAGATTCTCGTTGCTGGTTTTACCGGCCTTGGGTCTGGATGTGGAGTCTTCAATTTCACACTCATGAAACCCAATTGATCATCCAAATAACCTTTAAAGTAAAATGGTGGTCCAAATTTGACGAAGAGTCCAAGCTGTCCCAACACATGGTCCAGCAATGGAAACAGATTCTAAATCACAGCACCTGGATGAAGTATTTCTTCTGAAAGATAATCTGACTTTTCCATCAGAATACTGAGTCACATTTTGTAACTCTGTATTTGGCTCAATTTGTTTTGGAATCACTGGTTCAGTGGCTCCTTCTAGAATCCATTCATCAGGAAGATTGATATCTTTCCATTGGATGGGTCTAGGAATGACAGTGTTTGATTTTGAAAGATCAGTCTGCAAGAGAAGAGTTTCATCTCTTTTTTACTGGAGTTTATGTTGCGTATTAAACGCAGAATGCATAGCTTTGTAGGAGATCTTGTAGATCAAGGCAACGGGAATGGATCTCCATTTTAGGGCTTTGTTCAAAGGTTTGTAATTGATATATATATATATATATATATATTTTAATTAGGATTGATAGTTTGTGGATTTAGTATTTGGGAAAGGACACTCAATTATTTTACAGATTATTATAATGATTTTTTAATCCTTACATTTTTGAAAATAAAAATTTTAGTCCATATTATTAAATATTTTTCATTAATTTTGATTCATTTTTTATCTGATTAATATGAAATGACCTGAATTCTCAAAAATTGTCTAAATATAGTAAAAACATTTTTCACAATTACATGAAAACTGATTAAATTAATTAAAAAAATAATGATAGAAATTAAAGTTTGTGTTTTCTAAAATTACAAGGAATAAGTCTTATATTTATAAAATTAAAAAAATTAAAGTATCATTAACGTAATATATAGGGTTGTTGATTATCATTTTCTTTTTAATATTTTTAAGCGGTTGACTTTTGAGCTTGTATTTGTTGGCCCAATTTATATTGATTTACTAGATAAACGCATTAACAAGTACCCTATGAATTTATTTTTATGATGCTCAGAAATCAGCTCGTGATATTGGATATCCCCCTGCACGAAACTACCAAATGTACTCTGCGACTTTCGCATTAATTATCCTTTATTTTCAAATTATATATATAGACTCTGATGCGGTTTTTTTTTTTTTTTTTTTTAAATAAAATAAAAGAGATGTGAGTTATTCATATTTATATATTGTATATAATAATTTTTAAATAACTTATTATACATAAGCATAGATTTTACAAACATCAATAAAATAAACATATTATAAATTAAATATCAATGTCTACCTTCTAATATTTGTCAAATATTACATTATTCAAGCAGCACCAAACAAAATCGGCTTAGTCCGCTAAATTAAGTCACCGTCTCACTAAAAGAAGTCGTATATCAAAGAAAAGATGTAATATTTTACTAATTATATCATGTATTTTAATACATTTCAATACCCCATTTATATAGGTATGAGATCACAATGAGATATATGAAACACGAAAAAACATACATTAATCTTGTATAAATTATGATATATCTTAGATATCAAAATGGGTAGAAATTGATTGTACCATAACTATTTATTAAAATTAGTTATTGAAATGGAAATTCAATGTATCATAAATATTAATTAAAGTTTATTGTAAAAATCGATATATGTGAAAATTCAACGTATCTGAATTATATATTAGATATGTGTGGATTGTGGTGTCAAGTGGCAGCACCAGAATAGATCGTGGACAAAGATATAAGAAATAATAATAATTATGTAAAATAAATAAGAGTATTGTAGGTAGTTTAACTCTTTAAAAAATGAGTATTTATTTATTAGTCCAAAAAACCAATTCGTGAGAATCATTTAACCATGGTGGAAAATAAATTTGGATTTAGTATTCTTACAATTTGTTTACATACTCTTAATTGAAATATGCTATAATTGAAATGAAATGGAATATGAATTGTAATAAATTATTTATTTAGCTTTGGAAATCGTAATAGGAACGAATTATTAACAAAATACAAAAACTTCCTTAATTCAAATTATTAGTTAATAATTTATGATTAATTATTAAATATTATTAATTAATATGCTAGTTAATTTATTAATTATCAATTGGTATATTAATTGCTTAATTATTAAAAAATATTATTTTATTAATTATTGAGTTATTATTAATTATTAATTTACTACTTATTAATTTTTTATTAATTATTTGCAATTAATAATTAATAACTAATTATTTGATGAATTAAATTAATAATTAATAATTAATAACTAATTATTTGATGAATTAAATTAATAATTAATAATAAAATAATGATAATTTAATATGTAAGAAATACTATTGTAATTATGGGACTTCATTTCCATTGTCATGCCATTTTTAATATGTGAACACTTCTTAATAGGAATTTCTCTCTCTCATTCTCATTTAATAAAAGCACCGCCAGTGTAAAATTAATAATTAGAAAAATGTGATAATGGTTTTTGTTAGAAATGAATTGAATCAATTTCCTAAATAAATTCCTCCCGAGCGCGAGGATCACATCTTATCAAATTATTTTTTATTAACTTTTAATTTTAAAATTAAATATCTCTCGAAATATAAAATATTTTGTGAGAAAAAATATATATTATTAATCTAAATTATAATAAGTACTATTATTAATATATTTCGATAAAAAAAATCACTAAAATGTGAAGAGTTTAATAAACTGTGGCTTAATTCACTTAAATATGACTAATCTCAATAAAATACGACTATACACGTTAAAATGTAATTATTTATGAGCTCACTAAAATATGGCTAAGCTTAGGGGTGTTCACGGGTCGGGTCGGGTTTTTTGAAATTTTTTTAGATCCGGTCGGTCGGGTTAAGGGAAAATCGGGTTGCGGGTCGGGTAACCTGATCGGGTTCGGGTCGGGTCGTCAGGTCAACTTAAAAAAATAATTTTTTTAAATTAATTAATTATTTTGAAATATTAATATTAGTTATTTTATGTCCCAAAAATATCATATATATAAAGTTTTAATACAAAAAAAGTAATAAACAAATGAAATAATAATAAAAACTTTAAAAACTGCATACCATACTTAAAACCTTGGTTATAGTCACATTGGATGAAAATGCTTTGCATGCCATAATGAAAATGAAAGATTATTGCTTATTGTAAGTGGCAAAAAATTTGAAGCATATTTACGTATATCTTTGTTATATATTTAACAGATGAAGCGTTTGGAGCCAATAACTTCATTAGCAATCAACGTTTCTGATGAGACGAGACTTCAAATGCATTGAAACAATTCAAGCACACTCAGAGCCAATCAACACCATAGTCGGAGCTTATGACGACGTAGTCCTTTACTCTAAAAACTTTAATAAAAACTTTACAAATGAAATTGTTGATGGTGTTTTTGGGCGCTGCGGTATTTAAGACGATGCGGCAGGGATAAAAGAGGAAAGGCCAACCATGCTCGGAAACATCAAGAAGTGCCGACTCGAGCAAACTGGGGACGTATAACCGGGTAGTATACAGGTCGGCAGAAGCATTCTCAAATACGAAAGATCACTTGTGGACGACCATATCAAGAACCGGCCACAACTCACCGACCATTTTGGTTCAGATGACCGAGCACTATAGAGGTCGGCCGGAACACTCTCAGCATAAAAGGTTGTCAGGCCGACCTCATGAATACCGACCAGATAGCGAGGCATGTTCAGGAAGGTAGAGCATCCTATTTTCTCGGATAATGTTGTAAATAGGGCAGCACGCCCTCGGAACAACTGTTGTAAATAGGGCAGCACGCCCCCAAGCATGAATAAAAATTCATTTTCTGGCAAAATCCTTTAAAAGCAAAAACAACCACCACCGGGACTATTCAAAACTTCGGCTCGGGGCTGGATTTCGTTCCGCCGAGGCCACTGAGATAAAAAGCTCGGGGTCGGGCCATGTCCCACCGAGTCTGCTCTTTGGACTGGGGACGTAACATTCCCCTAGGACTAAGTGATTCTTACAGCTCGGGTCGGGCCATGTCCCACCGAGTCTGCCCTTTGAACTGGGGACGTAACATTCCCCCAGGACTAAGTGATTCTCACAGCTAGGGGTCGGGCCATGTCCCACCGAGTCTACCCTTTGGACTGGGGACGTAACATTCCCCCAGGACCAAGTGATTCTTACAGCTCGGGGTCGGGCGATGTCCCACCGAGTCTGCCCTTTGGACTGGGGACGTAACATTCCCCCAGGACCAAGTGATTCTTACAGCTCGGGGTCGGGCCATGTCCCACCGAGTCTGCCATTTGGACTGGGGACGTAACATTCCCCCAGGACCAAATGATTCTTACAGCTCGGGGTCGGGCGATGTCCCACTGAGTCTGCCCTTTGAACTGGGGACGTAACATTCCCCCAGGACTAAGTGATTCTTACAGCTCGGGGTCGGACCGTGTCCCACCGAGTCTGCCCTTTGGACTGGGGACGTAACATTCCCCCAGGACTAAGTGATTCTCACAGCTCGGGGTCGGGCCGTGTCCCACCGAGTCTGCCCTTTGGACTGGGGACGTAACATTCCCCCAGGACTAAGTGATTCTCACAGCTCGGGGTCGGGCCATGTCCCACCGAGTCTGCCCTTTGGACTGGGGACGTAACATTCCCCCAGGACTAAGTGATTCTCACAGCTCAGGGTCGGGCCATGTCCCACCGAGTCTGCCCTTTTGACTGGGGACTTAACATTCCCCCAGGACCAAGTAGCCCTCACAGCACGGGGTCGGGTTACATCCCACCGGGCACAAAAATATTTGAGAAAAGAAGACAAGCGAATAAAGAAATGCAGGGCAGGAAGCACAAACACACATTCAAAATATAGAAATATAAAAATATCATTAAAACCAAAAAATGTTATTACAAGAAACAAAATGTACAAAGGGCCCCGTTCGGGTTACCCCTATTCAATCAGCCCGCGCAGGAGCAGGTAGCACTTCCTCAGCTAGCTCGGACGATGGGAGAATAGGCTCGGCCTCGGGGGAAGGAGCCGCAGCCTCAACCTCAGCAACTTGGGGGGCCTCAGCTTCCGGGGCCAGAGATGATACAGACACCACAGGGCGGTCCTCCAAAGAAACCGGTACGGCCGGGGCAACTGAGACCGGGTCAGGATCCATCACTCCCTCGGAGGACGAAGGCAACCACCTCTTAAACTCCTCCTCGGATATCTCCGACCTGCAGTAACGGATGGCCGCGTAAACAGGGTCCATATCCAGATTGAGGAAAACCACAGGAAAGATCTCCGCGCAATCACCAACCCCCTCAAGACGGATGGAATCCCTCTCAGCTTCCAGCTGCTCCTTCCTGAATTTTATCTCAGCCCGGGCCTGGTCCAACTCTTCCTCCCGGGATCTCATTTCAGCTCAGACCCGATCCGGCTCCTCCTCTTTAGTCCGCAGCCGATATTCAAGGGATCCCATGTCCACCTTGAGGATCCTGTTATCAGCCTGGACCCTCTCTAGTGCCGCCCTAGCCTCCTCAGCATTCTTCCGCTCCACCGTGACAGCAGTCTTAAGGCCCTTATTTGTTTGGAGAGCCTCGACCGCAGCAAGCTCGAGATCCCGAGTCTTGTCTTCAGCACTAGCAAGCTTGGCCTCCACCTCGGACAGCCGGTTCTGAATCCTCTGGGCCTGACCACCCTCAGATAAAAGGCTCAAGAACAAATCCTTGTTCCTGGCCGACAAATAAGTCATCTGCAAAAGGAAAAAAAACACAAAGGAGATCAAGTCTTGAAGACACGTCCGTACAAAAGAAAGAAAGCACATACCGCGGCCATCTGGGAGCACATCTCTTTCACCACCTCCTCGTGAGACAGGTCCTCATACCTCGGAATTTTCTCAGGAGGTATCGCTTCGGCCAGTTCATTGAAAGCCGGAACAAGGTGGGAAGTGGACTCCTGTTGCCCTCCCCGAGGTCGTCAACACCGAGGATCACGAAACCTTCCGTTTCTTGGAGGGGCCCCCTGGCGCCCTCCTCTCCACCTGAGTTGGCGCCCTCCTCTCCACCGAACTAGCGCCTCCATACTTGGCGCCTCCTCATCTTCCACCTCCCTTGCAGCCTGAAGGTCCACAGCATCAAATGGACGCTTCCTTCTCCTAGATGGCCTCGGGGGACTACCAGAACGGGCGATGACTGCCCCTGAAGGTTGACCTTGAGAGCCCGGACGCTCCACCTCATCAGACACCCGCACAACCTCGGATGATGTAGGCCGTTTCTGGGAAGCACTGGAGCTCCCACCGGGAGAGGACTTCTTCGAGGAACCGATCAAACGGTCGAGATACTTTGGCCGCCTAGACATACCTGAACAACAACAGCAGCAAGAGAGCAGTCAGTACAAAAAAAAAGGAGAAAAAATGGGGGTGACGACCTCCTATCCGACCCGGGACTTCGGGGGGGACGACCTAATAAGACCGTACTCAACAAAAGCAGTATCATTCACCAGGTCCCTCCAATGGCCAGCATACCGCCGAGCCCATACCACCCGCTCCCGGACCTGGTGAACATCTATCCAACAGGCTGAGGAAGGGCAAAGAAAGTCAGAAGCCTAGTATAGAAAAACTAAAAGGCAAAAAGCGAAGAGCAGTAGATCCTAACCTCCCGCCCTGAAGATATCCGGGACCGAGATCTCCTCCACATAAAATCGCAGAACGCGTCCCCAATCTCCAGTGGCCCAGAACCAAAGGTCCTTAAAGTTTTTGTTAGAGTCATGGAGATTACGGACAAGATGGGAGGAATCTGCATACGCCGAGAGGTAGTACCATCCATGGTGTGACCGAGGATTGGCCTTCAACCTATATAATCTCTTCACTTCCTCTAGTGAAGGCTCGCCCAGACCTGCGCGGTGTCAGATCACGTACAGGCCGGCCAGGATTCTCCAACTGTTCAAATTCAATTGGCAGGGGGCAATTTTCATCTCGGCCAACATCCAGGCGAAGTACCGCTGGATAGGGAGCCGGAGACCACACTCAAAAAAAATCGGAAGAATGGCCACCGAACCGTTACCAGACTGACTAGCGCGGTCAGAATGATGAGGAACCTCAAGGGCGATGTCGATTGGGATGTCGTACCGTTGTCGAAGCACCGCCAAATCCTCCTCGGTAATTCTAGAAGGACGGTCCATATCCAGAGCCGAGCAGTCCAAATCGCCAGGCTCCGGATCCCTACGAGGAACCCTCTGATGGTAAGTGTCTTGCTCCACTTCAGAAGGGGTAGGGGTTGTATCCAGGTCCTCTACACTAGGGTTTCCCGAGCCCGAGGAGGGTTCTCTAGCAGGGGGAGACGAGGGGTGTGCAGGAGAGGAAGACAAGAGACGGTCGCCTGACATCCTAAGACAAATCAAAGCAAAGGAAGGGGAAGGAGATCAGCTAAATGCCAAACTCACCATATGGAAAACAAAAAGGGGGATGTCCAGAAGAACTACGACCTAAAAGGGACCAGAAGATGCCCTAAAGAGACACTCAAAAATAAATCTCTCCCTAGTAGCAGATAGAAAAATAAAAAGAGAGAAAAAAGAAAGGAGGCCGAAGAACTTACTTCACTTCGGTAGGCAGGAGAAGAAGCAGGGGTATCAGAAGAAGCTTGGGGAAGTACGCGGACAGAAAAATGGAGTCCTTTTTCTTTTTCTTCAAAGACCGCCAAACAGTTGCACAGGAAAAGCTTCGTCTCCTTATAAAGTCGAGAGGCAAAACATTCTTGGCCGTTAAAACAAAGAAAGAGCCCTGGATGAACGCCACTTGTCAAGCAGAAAGGAAAACTCGAACGGACGAGATTAAAATGCTGTAGGAACATCCATGCACAGCCAAATTCTTCTCTACTTTTGGCGGGAAGCGGGTAGATGGTCGACAAGTGTCAGGCCCACAGCAAAACCCTAAAGATGATTTGACAGGCATTTAAGAAGACATGACGGTTGTGCGTCTCGAGGAAATATGCTTGGAGGAAACGACAAGAGAATTTCTTTTTTAAACATTCTGGGACGACCACCAGCGAAGACGATCAGCACACCATCTTCATATAGTTCCCGGTACCAACTCGCATACTCGTTGGAACCGAGAACTAGGGGACAGATGTTGATGGTGTTTTTGGGCGCTGCGGTATTTAAGACGATGCGGCAGTGATAAAAGAGGAAAGGCCAACCATGCTCGGAAACATCAAGAAGTGCCGACCCGAGCAAACTGGGGACGTATAACCGGTAGGGTAGTATACAGGTCGGCAGAAGCATTCTCAAATACGAAAGATCACTTGTGGACGACCATATCAAGAACCGGCCACAACTCAACCGACCACTTGGTGTTCAGATGACCGAGCACTATAGAGGTCGGCCGGAACACTCTCAGCATAAAAGGTTGTCATGGCCGACCTCATGAATACCGACCAGATAACGAGGCGTGTTCAGGAAGGTAGAGCATCCTATTTTCTCGGATAATGTGACAAATTATCCTACTTTCACGGGAAAACTGATGAAATTAGTATCTTAATAGGATAAAAGGAGTAAAGGTAGTTTGAAATTAGGAATCCTTGTGAAAGAAGGAGATTGACTCAACTAGGAACCCTTGTAAAAGAAGGAGTCTGATTTCTGTTATTATTATAAATAGGAGGGTAGAGCATGTGTAAAGAGGCATCTGAAAAAATCATCACAAGAGTGAGGGATTAGAAGGTACTATTCCTTTCCACATTTCATAAGGAGTTTTCCCTGCTTCTTTCTGTGGTACCTTATTTAAAAGGTAATTAGCTGATAAGACAGCTTCTCCCCACATAGTCTGAGGTAAGCCAGAGCTGATTAACATAGCGTTCATCATCTCTTTCAAGGTACGATTCTTACATTCCGCAATCCCATTGGATTGAGGCGAATAAGGAGCTGTGGTTTGATGTATGATTCCATTTTGTTCACAAAGTGATTCAAAAGGGAAAACATACTCACCACCACGATAACTTCTTAACTCCTTAATTCTTTTATTTAGTTGGTTCTCAACTTCATTCTTATAGAGAACAAATTTCTCTATAGCTTCGTCCTTGCTTTTCATTAAATACACATAGCAAAATCTTGTGCAATCATCAATAAAGGTAATAAAATATTTATTACCGCCTCTCGATTGTATTGAATTAAAATCACATACATCGGTATGAATTAGATCAAGTGGTTCAGAGTTTCTTTCAATACTATGAAAATATGATCTTGTTAGTTTTGCCTCAACACAAGTATCACACTTATGTTTGTTATCAATTTTAAAATTGGGAATATGATTCATGTTAATTAACTTTCGCAATGAATTAAAATTAACATGTCCTAATCTACTATGCCAAAGATTAGAATACTCAACAATATAAGCAGAAGAACTAGCTTTATTGATATTTTTGGGTTTAACAACCATTACATTGAGCTTAAAAAGCCCATCAGTTACATACCCTTTTCCCACATACATCCCATTTTTAGTCAAAACTACTTTATCAGACTCGAACACCATCCGGAATCCATGCTTGTTCAGAAGCGATCCAGACACAAGATTCTTCCGTATTTCAGGTACATACAGAACATTGTTCAGAGTCAACTCTTTCCCAGAGGTCATCTTCAGAATCACATTTCCTTGACCTTCTATCTCAGATGTTGCTGAATTTCCCATGTATATTTTCCCCATTTTCAGCAGGCTCAAATGAAGAAAACATGCTCTTATCTGAGCATACATGTCGAGTGGCACCAGTATCAATCCACCACTCTCTTGGGTTAGAACCCACCAGATTCACCTCAGAAACCACAGCAGAAAGGTTAATGTCTGAAACATCTTGAGTCATGTTTTCTAGCACATTAGCCTCTTGTTTCTTTTTCTTCTTCGGCAGTCTGCACTCAGAAGACTTGTGACCCATTTTGTCACAGTTGAAGCATTTTCCTTGAAATTTTGATTTCTTGGAAACTCCTCCTTTAGGGCCCATCTTTGACCCTTTATTCTTGAGGTTATTGTTCTTATGGCCATGTTCGACAACATTTGCTTTGGCCTCATGAGTCATACCTCTCTTTTCAGAAACTCGGTTATCTTCCTCAATTCTTAGCTTAAGAACCAAGTCTTCAATGCTCATTTCTTTTCGCTTATGCTTTAAATAATTCTTGAAATCTTTCCAACCAATGTGGTAGTTTCTCAATTATCGAGGCTACTGGAAGGTTCACTTAAACTCATCCCCTCAGCATGAATTTCTGCTAGAATAATCTACAATTCTTGTACTTGGCTTATCACAGTTTTGGAATCAATCATTTTAAACTCTAGGAAACGGCCTACGACAAATTTCTTAGTACCGGCATCATCAGTTTTATATTTTCGATCTAAAGATTCCCAAAGACCTTTAGCTGTTTTCATTCCAGCGTACACACTGTACAAGGAATCACTTAGCCATTCAGCACATAATTCCGACATAGGAATTCAGAATGTTTCCAAGCTTCAATGGCACTGATGACTTGGATATCAATCTCACCCTCTTTGGGTACATGAGCATCTTCCTTTAGAAACCTCGCAAGGTTCAACGTGGTCAGGCAGAAGAACATTTTCTGTTGCCACCTTTTGAAATTCTGACCACTGAATTTTTCAGGTTTTTCCGCAGCAGGATTGACATGGCTCACATGTCCAACATGTTGTCTAGCCATTGAGGCAGAAACACCTTGGCCAGCCACAACAGCTGCCATATTCATTGGAACCGAGAACTAGGGGACAGATGTTGATGGTGTTTTTGGGCGCTGCGGTATTTAAGACGATGCGGCAGGGATAAAAGAGGAAAGGCCAACCATGCTCGGAAACATCAAGAAGTGCCGACCCGAGCAAACTGGGGACGTATAACCGGGTAGTATACAGGTCGGCAGAAGCATTCTCAAATACGAAAGATCACTTGTGGACGACCATATCAAGAACCGGCCACAACTCAACCGACCACTTTGGTTCAGATGACCGAGCACTATAGAGGTCGGCCGGAACACTCTCAGCATAAAAGGTTGTCATGGCCGACCTCATGAATACCGACCAGATAGCGAGGCGTGTTCAGGAAGGTAGAGCATCATATTTTCTCGGATACTGTGACAAATTATCCTACTTTCACGGGAAAACTGATGAAATTAGTATCTTAATAGGATAAAAGGAGTAAAGGTAGTTTGAATTAGGAATCCTTGTGAAAGAAGGAGATTGACTCAACTAGGAACCCTTGTAAAAGAAGGAGTCTGATTTCTGTTATTATTATAAATAGGAGGGTAGAGCATGTGTAAAGAGGCTCATGAAAAAATCATCACAAGAGTGAGGGATTAGAATCATCAAGCCCCGATTTGTAAAAGCAAAGAAGAGACCCGATGAGTGTATTTGAGTAATAAAAAGTACCACCATGTTCTTGTCCGTGGACGTAGGTCGGATCCCAAAATCCACCGAACCACGTTAAATCTCTTTGTCGATTGGTGTGTTTTTCCGTTTCCCGCTAAATTTGCTTTTGGTCCCCCATAACCAAACAAATTCACCGTTGAAGGAGGATTACCTCGGAGGTGATATTCCCATATTACCCCGAGACCAAAATCAGCCGTCAACAGAAATATAGTAAAAATTTTAAAAATAATAATAAATATTGTAGAAAAATAATAAAAATTTTAGAAAAATAATATATTTGTATAGAGTCGGGTCGGGTCAAAGATAACAAACCCGTTGAGCAACCCTAAAATTTCGGGTCGGGTCGGGTCAAAATTTCGCAAATTTTTAATGAACCCGCGCGGGTCGGGTCGGGTTGTGGGTTGACCCGACCCTATGAACACCCCTAGCTAAGCTTATAACTTATTTAGTCCAAATATATCGATAATATTATTTATTGGAAAGCTTATAATTTATAAATTAATAATACGTAATTTTTATGATGAAATACTTCATATGCTAATAGATATTGTGTTTTGTTTTTGTTTTTTTGTTTTTTGTAATTAGAGGAAATGAAAAAAATAACTGATACATTAAATAATTGGTATGGTATTTATTTATTTATTAAAAAGCAAATTCACTGTAATAAAATCCAAAAAAAAAATAAATATAGGAGAACTTAATGTGAAATTATTTAGTAGCCTAAATTTGTTAGTAATTAGCTATAAAAAATGATTAATTAAAATTTTCCTATTAAAAAAACTTTATAACTTCTATTTCAAAAAGTTTAAATTTCGAGTCTTTATTAACTGAGGCTAACTAACTATTTTGATGTGTAAAAATTCTATTCAAAATATAACCGAACAACACCAACTTTTTGAAGGAACTATTCTCATTAAAAAATTACTTTTAGGCCGTAGAAATGACATATTCCTGTAGATAACAATTATTACAATTATTACACGGTAATTGGGAAATCCGAATATGACAAAATTACAATTATAATTATTATCCTCGGAGCAGACCCTAACGGCAGTCCCTGAAAGCGGAGGCAAGGACTGATGAGCAGAGGCAGAGGCAGATGGCAGAGGCTGAAGGCAGAGGCTGACAGCAGAGGCTGAGGCTGAAAGCAGAGGCAGAAGATGAAGCTGAGGCAGAGGCTGAAGCTGAGGCAGAGGCTGTTGGCAGATGCTGATGCTGAGGCAGAGGCTGTTGGCAGATGCTGATGCTGAGGCAGAGGCTGTTGGCAGATGCTGAACTTTCCCGATGCTTGTTGTAAAACAACAATATCCTTAAAACAAATTCGTCCCCTACCGTAGGTGCAGTAGAACGTGAGACGATTGTTTCCCAGGATACAACGGAAACGTACGAGAAAGGGCACCACCAGACTCGTATCCAACGAACCACAAAGTGTTTGAACTCTCCTTTTAACAAAACAAAGAAAATGATCTTTCGTGTGTGTGTGCTATGTCTTTCTCTATTTTCTATTTCATATATTGAAAACAAGAACTGATGTTGTTTATATAGGAAAAGAAAAACACATCTCAATTAATAGAAATTAACTTGCCAATTAAATTTCATAATGGGAGATGTTACACATTGTTGTAACCACTAAGCTAATTAAATTAGCACTAATGGAAATTAAACTATATAACCACCAAACTAATTAGATTAGCACTTATGGAGATTAAACTTTGTAACCACCAAGCTAATTAAATTAGCTGTTATGGAATTACAAAATGCTTGAAAATTGTGAACTTTGAGCAACAATTTCTCATTCACCCAAGCACCATTTTAAGCATATGAATATACCATTTCGAAGTACTCACGGAGGAGTATCCGAATCATTCAATAACAACCACTAACACGAAGTGGACCATGCTTAAAATTGAGCCTCAAAATGCTTATAAATAAGCATTTTTCCAACAATCCCCCACATGAATGAAATTGGCGAAAAACGTCGAATAAAATTATTTTTATAAAATATTTTATTTTGACCTAGAAGAGTTCAACGGTTCAACACCTGCATAGGATAGGTAGGCCACAGCCTTTGAACCTTCCCTTGTGAAAATATATCTCATTACTGGCTGACAGTTGACGCGATGTCATTGAACTGTACTGCCGTTCATGTAATTGGAGAACACATATCACACATATATTTTACCTACACATTTGAGTTCTCATTATTATGTTCATTTTGGCCATGAACATCTACATGGTTCTGCAAGAGTTCTAAAAATTGTGCCCCGTACAATTCCCTTTGAAGCGGCCCCACTTCTCTCTCACATAGGTGATTTCTTATTTAAGAGTATCTCGTAATACTCTGCTCGGATTCCCGACGCATAAGAATCATTAAAAGCTTTTGCTTAACCTCTATCCATACGAGCATCACTGTTTCATTTCATCATAGGAATGGACTAGAGGGTAACCCCCCACAGTGATCCAATTATATCTTTTACGAGTAGGTTGTCCCATTGAACCTAGATCTTGGGATCTCCAGTCAACAAGGTTGGGTTTTCCTTCGTAATAAACATTTATCTAATGGGCTTCAGTCCCATTCCCCTCGATGATTTCACAACTAACTCTCTATTTAACCTTTTGGTTAGCGGATCGGAAATGTTATCCTTTGACTTTACATAGTCAATCGAAATAACTCCAGTAGAGAGTAATTGTCTAACGGTATTGTGTCTACGACGAATATGTCTAGACTTACCATTATACATATTGTTATGTGCCCTTCCAATTGCAGATTGACTATCGCAATGAATGCAAATTGCTGGCACTGGCTTAGGCCAACTTGGAATATCCTCTAGAAAATTTCGAAGCCATTCTGCTTCTTCAGCACACTTGTCTAATGCAATGAATTCTGATTCCATTGTAGATCTGGCTATCACAGTCTGTTTGGAGGATTTCCATGATATAGCTGCACCTGCTAGTGTAAACATATAACCACTAGTAGACTTTGAGTCTTTCATGTCAGATATCCAATTAGCATCACTGTATCCCTCGACTACAGCTGGATATCTATGATAGTGCAACCCATAATTACGAGTAAAACGTAAGTACCTAAGTACTCTCACTATTTCTTTCCAGTGATCAACCCCTGGATTACTCGTATATCTGCTGAGCTTATTTACTGTACAGGCTATATCAGGCCTTGTACAACTCGATAGATACATCAAACTCCCGATCACTCTAGAGTATTCTACTTGAGATATACCATCTCCCCTATTCTTCGATAGGTGTAAACTCACATCTAAAGGAGTTCTAGCCACAGCTGAATCATCATTGTTGAATTTACCAAGAATTTTGTCCACATAATGCGACTGATCAAGAATAAGTCCATCTGGACTTCTCGAGATCTTTATTCCCAGAATGACATCTGCAAGACCCATGTCTTTCATGTCAAACTTGGATTTCAGCATATTCTTGGTAGATTTCACCATTTTGACATTACTCCCAACAATCAGTATGTCATCAACGTAGAGACATAAAATGACATAGCCAACTTCTGTCTCTCTGACATAAATGCATTTATCACATTCATTGATTTTGAAACCATTTGCCAACATGGTGTCATCAAACTTTTTATGCCACTGTTTCGGGGCTTGTTTCAATCCATACAAGGATTTAGCTAACTTACAGACTTTCTTTTCTTGTCCTGGAGCTATAAAGCCTTCAGGTTGTTCCATGTAGATTTCTTCATCTAAATCTCCATTCTAAAGGCTGTTTTCACATCCATCTGATGTACCTCAAGATTGCGCAAAGCTGCAATCGCTAGTATCATCCTTATGGAATTTATTCTCGTTACAGGAGAATAAGTTTCAAAGTAATCAAGACCTTCACGTTGTCTATAACCTTTAATTACAAGTCTTGCTTTGTACTTGTCAATTGATCCATCTGCATTTATTTTCCTTTTGAAAATCCACTTGGACCCTAAAGGTTTACATCCTGGAGGAAGATTCACTAACTCCCAGGTGTGATTTTATAAGATGGATTCAATTTCACTATTGATGGCATCTTTCCACAAGGCACCATCAGCTGACCTTACAGCTTCGTTATAGCTTTGAGGATCATTCTCTAGCAAAAATGTCATAAAATCTGGACCAAATGATTTTTCCGTTCTAGCTCTTTTGCTACGTCTTAGTTCAGGTTCAACAACTTGTTGATCATCTGGAACATTAATTTGTTCTCGGTCCTGACTATCTTCAATGATAGTCTCATGTGCCCGTTTGTGCACATCTGAATTCGAATTAGTTTTACAAGGAAAAACGTATTCAAAAAATGATGCATTCCTCGATTCCATTATCGTATTCTTGTGAATATCTGGTACATTAGACTCATGCACAAGAAATCGATAAGCATTACTGTTATGTGCATATCCTATGAAAATGCAATCAACAGTTTTTGGTCCTATTCACCTTTTTAGGTGGAGGAATGACTACCTTGGCAAGACACCCCCACACTCGTTGGAATTTATAGGAAGGTACTATTCCTTTCCACATTTCATAAGGAGTTTTCCCTGCTTCTTTCTGTGGTACCTTATTTAAAAGGTAATTAGCTGATAAGACAGCTTCTCCCCACATAGTCTGAGGTAAGCCAGAGCTGATTAACATAGCGTTCATCATCTCTTTCAAGGTACGATTCTTACATTCCGCAATCCCATTGGATTGAGGCGAATAAGGAGCTGTGGTTTGATGTATGATTCCATTTTGTTCACAAAGTGATTCAAAAGGGAAAACATACTCACCACCACGATCACTTCTTAACTCCTTAATTCTTTTATTTAGTTGGTTCTCAACTTCATTCTTATAGAGAACAAATTTCTCTATAGCTTCGTCCTTGCTTTTCATTAAATACACATAGCAAAATCTTGTGCAATCATCAATAAAGGTAATAAAATATTTATTACCGCCTCTCGATTGTATTGAATTAAAATCACATACATCGGTATGAATTAGATCAAGTGGTTCAGAGTTTCTTTCAATACTATGAAAATATGATCTTGTTAGTTTTGCCTCAACACAAGTATCACACTTATGTTTGTTATCAATTTTAAAATTGGGAATATGATTCATGTTAATTAACTTTCGCAATGAATTAAAATTAACATGTCCTAATCTACTATGCCAAAGATTAGAATACTCAACAATATAAGCAGAAGAACTAGCTTTATTGATATTTTGGGTTTAACAACCATTACATTGAGCTTAAAAAGCCCATCAGTTACATACCCTTTTCCCACATACATCCCATTTTTAGTCAAAACTACTTTATCAGACTCGAACACCATCCGGAATCCATGCTTGTTCAGAAGCGATCCAGACACAAGATTCTTCCGTATTTCAGGTACATACAGAACATTGTTCAGAGTCAACTCTTTCCCAGAGGTCATCTTCAGAATCACATTTCCTTGACCTTCTATCTCAGATGTTGCTGAATTTCCCATGTATATCTTTTCCCCATTTTCAGCAGGCTCAAATGAAGAAAACATGCTCTTATCTGAGCATACATGTCGAGTGGCACCAGTATCAATCCACCACTCTCTTGGGTTAGAACCCACCAGATTCACCTCAGAAACCACAGCAGAAAGGTTAATGTCTGAAACATCTTGAGTCATGTTTTCTAGCACATTAGCCTCTTGTTTCTTTTTCTTCTTCGGCAGTCTGCACTCAGAAGACTTGTGACCCATTTTGTCACAGTTGAAGCATTTTCCTTGAAATTTTGATTTCTTGGAAACTCCTCCTTTAGGGCCCATCTTTGACCCTTTATTCTTGAGGTTATGTTCTTATGGCCATGTTCGACAACATTTGCTTTGGCCTCATGAGTCATACCTCTCTTTTCAGAAACTCGGTTATCTTCCTCAATTCTTAGCTTAAGAACCAAGTCTTCAATGCTCATTTCTTTTCGCTTATGCTTTAAATAATTCTTGAAATCTTTCCAACCATGTGGTAGTTTCTCAATTATCGAGGCTACTTGGAAGGTTTCACTTAAACTCATCCCCTCAGCATGAATTTCTGCTAGAATAATCTACAATTCTTGTACTTGGCTTATCACAGTTTTGGAATCAATCATTTTAAACTCTAGGAAACGGCCTACGACAAATTTCTTAGTACCGGCATCATCAGTTTTATATTTTCGATCTAAAGATTCCCAAAGACCTTTAGCTGTTTTCATTCCAGCGTACACACTGTACAAGGAATCACTTAGCCCATTCAGCACATAATTCCGACATAGGAATTCAGAATGTTTCCAAGCTTCAATGGCACTGATGACTTGGATATCAATCTCACCCTCTTTGGGTACATGAGCATCTTCCTTTAGAAACCTCGCAAGGTTCAACGTGGTCAGGCAGAAGAAGAACATTTTCTGTTGCCACCTTTTGAAATTCTGACCACTGAATTTTTCAGGTTTTTCCGCAGCAGGATTGACATGGCTCACATGTCCAACATGTTGTCTAGCCATTGAGGCAGAAACACCTTGGCCAGCCACAACAGCTGCCATATTCATTGGAACCGAGAACTAGGGGACAGATGTTGATGGTGTTTTTGGGCGCTGCGGTATTTAAGACGATGCGGCAGGGATAAAAGAGGAAAGGCCAACCATGCTCGGAAACATCAAGAAGTGCCGACCCGAGCAAACTGGGGACGTATAACCGGGTAGTATACAGGTCGACAGAAGCATTCTCAAATACGAAAGATCACTTGTGGACGACCATATCAAGAACCGGCCACAACTCAACCGACCACTTTGGTTCAGATGACCGAGCACTATAGAGGTCGGCCGGAACACTCTCAGCATAAAAGGTTGTCATGGCCGACCTCATGAATACCGACCAGATAGCGAGGCGTGTTCAGGAAGGTAGAGCATCCTATTTTCTCGGATACTGTGACAAATTATCCTACTTTCACGGGAAAACTGATGAAATTAGTATCTTAATAGGATAAAAGGAGTAAAGGTAGTTTGAAATTAGGAATCCTTGTGAAAGAAGGAGATTGGCTCAACTAGGAACCCTTGTAAAAGATGGAGTCTGATTTCTGTTATTATTATAAATAGGAGGGTAGAGCATGTGTAAAGAGGCATCTGAAAAAATCATCACAAGAGTGAGGGATTAGAATCATCAAGCCCCGATTTGTAAAAGCAAAGAAGAGACCCGAGGAGTGTATTTGAGTAATAAAAAGTACCACCATGTTCTTGTCCGTGGACGTAGGTCGGATCCCAAAATCCACCGAACCACGTTAAATCTCTTTGTCGATTGGTGTGTTTTTCCGTTTCCGCTAAATTTGCTTTTGGTCCCCCATAACCAAACAAATTCACCGTTGAAGGAGGATTACCTCGGAGGTGATATTCCCATATTACCCCGAGACAAAAATCAGCCGTCAACAGAAATATAGTAAAAATTTTAAAAATAATAATAAATATTGTAGAAAAATAATAAAAATTTTAGAAAAATAATATATTTGTATAGAGTCGGGTCGGGTCAAAGATAACAAAACCGTTGAGCAACCCTAAAATTTCGGGTCGGGTCGGGTCAAAATTTCGCAAATTTTTAATGAACCCGCGCGGGTCGGGTCGGGTTGTGGGTTGACCCGACCCTATGAACACCCCTAGCTAAGCTTATAACTTATTTAGTCCAAATATATCGATAATATTATTTATTGGAAAGCTTATAATTTATAAATTAATAATACGTAATTTTTATGATGAAATACTTCATATGCTAATAGATATTTTGTTTTTGTTTTTGTGTTTTTTTGTTTTTTGTAATTAGAGGAAATGAAAAAAATAACTGATACATTAAATAATTGGTATGGTATTTATTTATTTATTAAAAAGCAAATTCACTGTAATAAAATCCAAAAAAAAAAATAAATATAGGAGAACTTAATGTGAAATTATTTAGTAGCCTAAATTTGTTAGTAATTAGCTATAAAAAATGATTAATTAAAATTTTCCTATTAAAAAAACTTTATAACTTCTATTTCAAAAGTTTAAATTTCGAGTCTTTATTAACTGAGGCTAACTAACTATTTTGATGTGTAAAAATTCTATTCAAAATATAACCGAACAACACCAACTTTTTGAAGGAACTATTCTCATTAAAAAATTACTTTTAGGCCGTAGAAATGACATATTCCTGTAGATAACAATTATTACAATTATTACACGGTAATTGGGAAATCCGAATATGACAAAATTACAATTATAATTATTATCCTCGGAGCAGACCCTAACGGCAGTCCCTGAAAGCGGAGGCAAGGACTGATGAGCAGAGGCAGAGGCAGATGGCAGAGGCTGAAGGCAGAGGCTGACAGCAGAGGCTGAGGCTGTGAAAGCAGAGGCAGAAGATGAAGCTGAGGCAGAGGCTGAAGCTGAGGCAGAGGCTGTTGGCAGATGCTGATGCTGAGGCAGAGGCTGTTGGCAGATGCTGATGCTGAGGCAGAGGCTAGAGGCTGTTGGCAGATGCTGAACTTTCCCGATGCTTGTTGTAAAACAACAATATCCTTAAAACAAATTCGTCCCCTACCGTAGGTGCAGTAGAACGTGAGACGATTGTTTCCCAGGATACAACGGAAACGTACGAGAAAGGGCACCACCAGACTCGTATCCAACGAACCACAAAGTGTTTGAACTCTCCTTTTAACAAAACAAAGAAAATGATCTTTCGTGTGTGTGCTATGTCTTTCTCTATTTTCTATTTCATATATTGAAAACAAGAACTGATGTTGTTTATATAGGAAAAGAAAAAACATCTCAATTAATAGAAATTAACTTGCCAATTAAATTTCATAATGGGAGATGTTACACATTGTTGTAACCACTAAGCTAATTAAATTAGCACTAATGGAAATTAAACTATATAACCACCAAACTAATTAGATTAGCACTTATGGAGATTAAACTTTGTAACCACCAAGCTAATTAAATTAGCTGTTATGGAATTACAAAATGCTTGAAAATTGTGAACTTTGAGCAACAATTTCTCATTCACCCAAGCACCATTTTAAGCATATGAATATACCATTTCGAAGTACTCACGGAGGAGTATCCGAATCATTCAATAACAACCACTAACACGAAGTGGACCATGCTTAAAATTGAGCCTCAAAATGCTTATAAATAAGCATTTTTCCAACAGTTGCAACCAGAACCGTAACAGTTTTGATTGGAACCATTTGTTGCATAACAGTTACTAGCCGTCGGGCAACATTTGAGAGCCGTTCAAAAGACTCTATGCAACAAAATAAATATTTTTTATTTTTTTAATTTTAATTTTTATGTTAAATCTCTTAAACGATAACATTAATAAAATAATTAGTTTTATGAATAATTTAGACATCACGAAATTTACATGGGCTGATCTAACACAACAAGCAGATTCCCAATATGATTTTGAAGACTTGTTCGATAATACATCTGCAAGCGGAATGAGAGCTGAATGATCGACAGTAGGAACATATAATGATGATGAGTAAATAATTGAAACTGGGTTAGCTATATAAAAAAATATAATGGAATTACATCTGCTTTAATTTCTCTCACCCCAATATGATACGCAAGCAGTTTGAGTTTTAATAAATTTAAGTTCAAATTCTTTATTTTATTTGTAATTTAAGTTTTTAATTTAATGTAATGAAATTCAAATTAATTATTTTTATTATATTTTTGGGTAATAATATCTTATCACGTATGTTTTTTTTTCTTAAAAAAAAAAATCAATTTTCAATATTTATTTATTTTTTTAAAAAAATAAAATTAACAGGAACTGAACCAAAACCGTCCAGTCAGGTTCCAGATAACACTTCCATGATCTTGTGGAACTGTTAACAGTTCTGTTCGGTTCCAATTTAAAACCGAATCGAACTGGTGACCTCCTATACAAATAAGTATCAATGCTCCATTTGATACAACTTTTTAAATACATTTATTCAAGAAGAGTTATTTTTTTTTTGTAACCGTGGTGTCCGGGCCATCTTACGCGCACCTCAACTAAACCAGTGACCTATACCCCGTGCAGTCAGAAATTTCCCAACACATATCAGAATAAGTAACTGACTTTTTATATTATGGGATATGATCACAAAGAAATACATATAGTATGTTTCGAACTTTAAACATAAGAGATAACAAACCATTCAAGCCCAAAACATTTTATCACTAATACAACCCCTGGTGTTATGAGTTTCCTACCAATAAATCTTTTAGAAATATAATTTTAACAAAGAATAATTTGAAATTCTTTCATTAGAGACAAAATAGTTTTTTTTTTTTTTATTTTTATTTTTATTTTTATTTTAAAAACTCTACTCAAGTTACAATCAAAAAACTAAAAAATAATTTATAAAAAAAACTTTAACATTAAAAACATTCTTTTATCTTGTAAACTTTATTGGCCAGACACATTATTTAAAATTATCAAGAAACGTCTTTATCTTAATATTTTTTTATTTTTGGGGCAATTAGCAATAAATTTTCTTATTGATGGAACCGATATTTATGCATAACTCGAGGAACCAACTGGTTATGTGAATCACTTTCCAAAAACAAGGAGAAAATTCCTCAATCTATTATTTTCGTCACATACCCCCCCATCTGGGGCGCTAATTGTGAACAAGCCGGTTGGTAGAAAACACACGTACAATATTTTGGAAATGCGCTCCATATATTCTTTATTGCCGCCACGTCGCCCATCAGCCATTATTCTTTTCTATTAGATATAATAAAGGAAAAAAAATTGAAAATGCCCCTACCACTATTTAATTTAATTACATGTTCACTAATTTTCAACGATTTGAGCAAGGATTTTTTTATTTTTATTTTTTTAAAAAATATATTTGCCGAGGTGGACATAAAATTTTGCAAAATAAAAAATAAAAAATGGTCCCAATATTCTAATAAAATCAAATGGGTCCCATGCTAGTAGGGATGTCCAAATCGGATCTCGTTATTTCCGGTTTTGAATATGATTAAATTTTTGAATTGGGACAAAAATTGTCCAAAATCATACATCGAGTGATTTTGGATACTCAATCCTGATCGAAATTCATGATTTTTCAAGTTAAATTTTGAAATTTGGGATGATTTTTTATCCCGAATTACAATTAAAATGTTTACACGTAAGAGCTGAGAATAAAATAGTAAATAGGAAAAATATTTAGGGAAATGGATATAGCACATAATGTTTTAAAAAATACATATGATACCTTATTTATTAATAAATTTATTTGTTTTCATAGTTAAATGTTAATATTGATGATTACTATTTTTCATCCAAAATAATAAAATTTATTAATTGAATGGGATATATACGTCTTTTTCAAATAATAAGGGATTTTTATATTTCCTTCCAAATTTCAGTTTTCAAATAATCAATCACGTGACACATGATATGGCGGCCACGTCTTTAAGGACCAATCGTTACTAAAAATGTAAGAAACAGAAACAGACTGATTATCAAGAAATGTCCAATTTTCCAAATATTCCCTCCAACACGTAGGACGGAGAACTAAAATTGCGGGTACAAGGACCCGTTCTTTTTGGGCCTTCTTCGTTTGACCAGCGGGTTTCCGTTGTGTGCAAATATTTCCGCGCAAAAAAAAAAAAAAAAAAAGAGTCGAAAATCGAAAAAAGTAATCACATTCCCTCCTCGTCCACCTTTACGCTTCCTCATTCTTTTCCTCCCCAAAAAAAAAAAAAAAAAAAACATTTCTTAATTTATTTTTAATTTTCATACAAGGTAGCTACAACTTCACGCCAAATTTTTTGATTGATCTTTGGCATTGCGATCCTTTTTTTTTTCTTCTGATTATTGTGTGATTGTTGCAGATTCCGTTGATCTTGTGATCGGGACATGGTCACCAAAAGCACCGAATCATCTCAGTCGAAAAACTCTGTTAGTTTAGTTTATTTTTTATTTTTAATATTAATTTATTTGGTGAATGTGAATGTTTAATTATGAATGTACGTTGTAAATTTGTAAGTAGTTATTTACTGTTGTTCTAGGGAGATGCTGCTGCTCCTCCGCTAGCCGGACCGCCACCTGGCCAGCTTCCTGTTCCGCCACCTGGTCCGAATGACAATCGCAATTCTCGTGGTAGCAATTCGGTAATTTACTTTATTTAAAAGAAAAAAAATTATTTTTCTCTCTCTCTCTGAATTGTGTATGATTTGAGAATTGAGATGCCAGTAATATTGTTAGCAATTTCATTGATTACATTATCATTGTTCATGACATCATTTTTCAAGAGGATGAATTATGCTCGTAATTAATATATTACTGTTCAATTTTACACTTAGTTTTTTTGCTTCCAGAGCTTTTGGTTAATCAGGCAATGTGAAAGCTGCATATTCTAATAGAAATAATCTTTTTGCAGGTTTTCAAAAGTGGACCACTCTTAATATCATCCAAAGGTGAGCTTTTTTACTTCTTTGGTTTGTAGTTTTAATTAGACTGAATCATAATGGAGTAATTCTAAGTCAACGAGCGTTGTGTTGTCTTATTAAATTTGTGACAGTTTTTTATTATATTTTGTTTTCTGGCTGAGTAGTCATTTGTGTAGTAATAAATGTGTGTCCGAAATGAAATAGTTGTTATTTAACTCCCAAAACGGTACTGGCTATTTATATGGAGTCCTCTATTGTGTACTTCAGTTTTTGTTATAATTTGGACTAGCAACTCTCTATCTGAAAGGCAGCAATTTGGTCAACTTTTATACAAAGAGTTGCATCATCAAAGCATCGGAGTTTACAGTTTTTTTTTTTTGGGGTCTTATAGCGGCTCTCTATATGCTTCATGAGAATTCTTAGGTCCTATGATTTTAATAAAATATTGTTCTTTACATAAGTGATGGTATCATGTTAGCTCACTCTGGTGGCATAAATTTTCAAGGGTTTGACATTAAGATTTCATCTTCTGAAGTCTTTCCTTTTTTTCATTTTTATTTTATTTTTAATAGGAATTGGATGGACATCCTGGAAGAAGAGGTGGTTTATATTAACACATACTTCACTGGTTTTCTTCAGAAGTGATCCTGTAAGTGCTTGTGTTGTGGCAAATGGTCTTGTCTTTTTCGATAATGTGGAGTTAATTGTTAAACTGATATAGTGAAAGCTACTAGAATTATGATTCAATTGTCATGAACATGCTGATCTTTGTTTGGGTTTCTTAAGCTTAATTTATATGAGAATGAGCAAAAACAATTATCGTCCTCCCGATTTATATTGGGTTAAACTTAATTTTGATGATTTGGGAAGAAAAATAGCTGCTTCAGCTGTCTTCCTAATTTAAGATACTTCAAATAGCAAGGAAGATAGCAAATTCTGTATACAATAATGGGTTATTGTTTCACTTTTCAGAGTGCTATTCCTCAAAAGGGGAGTGAAGTGAATTTGACCCTTGGTGGTATTGACCTCAACAATTCAGGCAGGTTGGCTTGCTTTTTGAAATTCCAGTGTTATTTCTTTATTCTGGCGTTCTTCATGCAGTTTTTTACTGTGAGGGAAGTTAGAGCAGTTAACTAACCCTGTAACTCTACCTTTGGAAAATGTCTAGTGTGGTTGTCAAAGCAGAAAAAAAACTCCTGACAGTGCTCTTTCCTGATGGTCGTGATGGACGGGCCTTCACGCTTAAGGTGCTTCCTTCTTCCCTTTTCCCCTTTCCTTTTTATACTCTTTGATAGTACATATTCCAGCATTCTGTTGACATATGTCCTATCCATTTTCATTCCTCCTGTGTGATGTCATAGAGTTGATTATTAAGCTGCATTTCTTTTTTCTAATTCAATAAAAAAGAAAATATCTTTGCGGTAGAAAGTATTGAAATCTACTATAAAACAAAAGGAACTTCATTAACAGTAATTAAAACGAAACTACTTATAAACATGATTAGTTTCAACGGAAATTGGAACTTGATAACTTGGCATCAAATGACCGGGACCTAAAAAGGCCTGCTAAAACGTCCTGAAATAGAAATAGAAACTTTTTCAATATCTACAAATTTTAAATTGATTTCTATGTGAATGATATTCTTAGTCAATTGGAGCTTTTGTTATGAGCCAGCGGTGAAAATTGCATTGGTATTGCAAATTTATGAATGCCAGCCATTTTTATCTAGAATGCGTGGGGCAAAATTTAGATATGCAGATGTACAAGTGCTAATTTGTGCATTTAGTGATGATTTCGGAAGCCATGATGCTTCACTTTATTGTGTGAAAAATTAAAATTGTGCAAACTTTACAAATTAAAAAAATTCTTGTGGCAAAAGTGATAACAAGGGGGGTTTCGCTGAGCTTGAACTTCAAATCTTTAGCAATTCACTACTGACATATGTTGTTTTTCCTTTAATTTAACTTTATCCTTTGTTATTGATGCTAAAAGGCTGAATCTTTGGAGGATTTATATGATTGGAAGACCGCACTGGAAAATGCTTTGGCACAAGCACCAAGTACTGCTTCTGCAACTGGGCAAAATGGCCTCATTAACAATGATAAGGCTGAGGCAACTAATGGTTCTGTTGAACAGTGTAGGTTCTTTTTTTAATATTCACATTACTGTACATTTTGCAACATGTTTTGTGCACCGCTCTGATATTTGAGTGCTGTTAATGGCTTGTTTGTTTTTATGAAATTCCATTTTTCCCTTTTTAATGGTATAGTTGGGACATTAGTTTTTCAATGACTTTTTATTCATTTAATCCTTAGGATTTGGATTACTTGCTTGCTGAGATTTTTTTACTCCAATCATTCAGATATTGATTATCCTATGCGTTTCTCTTGCAGCGAAAGAAAAACCTGTGAAATTCCCTGTCATTGGTAGACCAATTTTACTTGCTTTAGAAGATGTCGATGGAACTCCATCATTTTTGGAAAAAGCTCTTAGATTCATAGAAGAGCACGGTGAGTTTTTCTTTTTCTACTGTTTGCAGTCTAATACGCTGGTATTTTAACATGTTAATCAGTGAACTGGACTGCTTCTTCATGAATATGATCTGTGATTAACATTACGTGTTTTCCTTGATTTTTCAGTAGATACATCTATTTTATGCTGGGAAGACCATGTGCATCATTAGAGGAACCATAACTCTATTCGTTATTACACCATTTTTATAAGCTCTAATATTGTACCGGATGAATTATTGTTGAGCCGGTCATTCTTCCTTCTTTAATGGAAGTAGATATACATGAATAGAAGAGATTTAAATCTCCAAAAGATTTCTTAAAATTTTAACATCTTAGGGTTTTTTCTGGAAAATGCATTGATATTTAACTTTATGATTGGATATACATCAAATCTTTCAGGTTTGTAGAACTTTAGTCATCATTCACTTAAAGAGTTGTCATGCAGATCCTGTGAGAAACTGATTATGAAAACCTTTACATTCACTTAAACAGGTTATTAAGATGTTGATAAGTTAATTGTGGTGTATTTAAATAATAAATTTACAATGTCTTGGTTGAACTATTGCTATGCTGAAGGTTATTATTTGGGAATTACCTAGTAATCAACGGGTGTTATTTTTTGTGGCTGTAACATTTGTTTGTGAAAGAACTAATCATTGATCTTTTTCTGAAGTTTCACCTCCCTATAGTGATCTTATTTGTTCTTTCTTTCAAATATGTGAATCTGATCAGTTGAAACTAAAATAACAGGTGTCAGAGTAGAAGGCATCTTAAGACAAGCTGCATATGTTGATGATGTTCACAGCAGAATTCGGGAATTTGAGCAGGGTTTGTTCAGATATACTACGTCCCTTGACTACTTTTGCAATCTTCTTTTTACGTATATACCATTGGTTGTGTCCTTTTGTCAAATTTCCAAACATTTTGTTCTCTTATGCTGGTCTTTTAATTAATTGTTACATGAATACTACATCGTACACAGAGTTGCAAAATATCCGTAAGCTAAACTATGATGTGGTATTTATATTTTCACTGCCAGTCCTTGCATAGTAAACAAAGAAGTAAAAATTTCCTACGGTAGTTTTGCATCAGAAATATTTTCTGTTCCGGGTCATTCCGCTGCATTGTAAAGTTTATGGGTTATGCTTTCTGATTCAGGAAAAACTGAATTTGATCCTGAGGAGGATGCGCATATTATTGCTGATTGTGTCAAGGTATATACTTGTAGTTACAACAGTATATTGATTCCTTGTTGGTTGCAGCATATTGTACGTTAGTATTTGTTGACCGTAAATCCGTAATTCAATTTTCTAGTATGTCATTCGGGAACTGCCCTCCTCCCCAGTACCTGCATCGTGCTGTAATGCCCTGCTAGAAGCACGTCGTAAGTCTGCTGTAATCTTCATTTGATTGTTTGACTTTTTTTAATTAATACTGTATAAATTGGCTATAAGAATGGACATACGACTTTTGAAAATGTGATTGGTGCATTTCGGATTGTTGGTATATAGTTTTGTGGAGATTATGTTTACACACACCACATACAGAGCCTATGTCTACTACAATCTGACATGGAATTGCATGATCTGATCCAGCAAAGAACTTTTATCTACCACTTCAAGTAGACACTATTAAGTTAAAATAAACAGAACTTAAGATGTTCTGGTCTCTAAATTTTTGAGATGTCCAAAATTATAGTAAACAATGTAATTTCTCTGTCCCAAAGTTCTCCATGCTTGTTTGCGGTGTTCTTATTTGTATACTGTTGTTTTAGTTTTGCTCATCATTAGTAATATATCTGTAGAAACGAGCACTGTAGAGATCAGAGCCAAACTACGGGTATTTAAAATATTTGGTGTGATACTTGGCTTAAACCTCAAAACTAGTGAAATGTGTTGGTTTGCAGTTTAGTGAGGAACTTCTAGTCCTTGAAATTTTGACGTTTGGGCACCTTAAGTAGTAAAGTTTGTGTAGCGCCTGTAGGTTGGTGAGCAGGGTATATATAACTTGATATTACCACAAATAAAGATTGTAGCCCCTATAGTTCTTATGTTGCTTATGAAATTATGTCATTTTGCCTATTCACGGACACCTTTCAAATCATTAACAAATAACATTTTGATCTTTAAAGTTTTCTCAATGCAAGTCATTCATTATCTGAGCATCCTTTTCACAATTGGAGTTTTGAGATTCCAAGTTCCTAAAGAAAGTATGCCTTAGCTAAGTAACGCAGGAAACATCAGGTTCTGGGCTAGCAAAAGGTCTTACTTTTCACTGTGTTACTAGAAAAACAAGCAGTTGCATGACAAATTTCAAAAGCAATCCATCGGGGAATTCTGTGATTCTCTTTACAAATACAAAGCTTAAGCAATCCATCGGGGAATTCTGTGATTCTCTTTACAAATACAAACTTATGTTCTCATTGTGCTGAATTACTAAGCATCTTAAATTACATAGTAGAAAATACTCCTATTATGCAGTTCTATTTATTGTCATGGTATATTTATTTATTTTTTAACTAGTTACTCTACAATGATTAGGAACTGACCGTGGCAGTAGAGTCGATGCTATGCGAACTGCAATATTGGAAACATTCCCAGAGCCAAATCGTAAATTACTGCAGAGGTAGTTGTTTCATTAATTTAATGAGGTTACATTTTATCCTCTCTTTTATGATAAGGTGCCCGTTTATTCTTTTTTCTGTTTCATTGCATATTTCAGGTTGACATTTTGTCTGATTACTTTGTATTTCTCATTATCTATTCTGTACTACAAATAAAAAAACATTAAGCAAATAATATATTTTTCCTATTGATCTGTTTTCACGCTTTTATTTGGCAACTAGTTGCATTGCTCCATGTTTTAATCTGTTTATTTCTATCTTTTCGTTCAGAATTCTTAAGATGATGCAAACTGTTGCTTCTTGCAAAATTCAAAATCGAATGAGCACTTCAGCAGTGGCTGCTTGCATGGCACCCTTACTTCTTCGTCCCCTTCTAGCTGGTGACTGTGAGATTGAAAATGATTTCAATGTGGGTGGTGATGGTTCTGCTCAACTTCTGCAAGCAGCTGCTGCAGCCAATCATGCTCAAGCCATTGTCATAACATTGCTGGAAGAATATGATAAGATATTCGGGGTAAGCTGTAATTGTTTATTTTTTTGTTAAAACATGGCCGACATATTTCCTGCTGTCTGTTCTCGTGCTTCGACAACTTCTCTGGGGATATTGTCAATTGTGCATGAATTAGTTTGGAGTTAAATAAAACGTCTTGCTAAAATGCGCCGGAGGTGAGAGATACCATGTACCTTCTCTTGGAGCAGTGACACTTGCTGTTGCTAGAGGCGGAGCCGGAGAACTTGCTTGAAAGATCACCGGAGTGTTCGTGACTTTCGTGACTTGTGCGGTTGAGTCGCGAGCGGTGGCTTTCCAGCAGAAACAGCAGGAGTTTGTGACGCCAAGAAGATTGAAGATCCTCCTTGCTTTCCGGTCGAAACACTGCTGTCTCCGGTGATAGCAGAGGACATGAAAGAGGAGTTCGATGACATACAAAGGCTGTCTTTTGAAACCTCGAGCTCAGTGCTCTCAACATTGGAGTTAACCGGATTAGGCTTAGTGAAATCAAGTGTCAAACTCTGGGTTTTTATATAAAACCCAGGTCCAGGCCCTCGTATGGGTGGGCTTGATTTTTAAAGTCCACGTCCAAGTCTTTTCACAAAAAGATAAGGCTAAAGTCCAACAGTCCCGAACCGGACCGTGCCGGCCTGGACCTTTTTGCCCACCCTAGCTGCAAGACTTCTTTTCATTTTTTTCCTTCTATAATGGAATCCCATAAATCATTAGTGATTAAAGAGTCTCTTCACTGATTAGAATGTTATTACTTATTCTGCTTATATAACCTTAATTTTGACTTATCAACTGCACAATGTCACCATTTATGTCTGTGTGTGTTACCATGTTAGAGTATATCTTACCTTATCTACAGAAACAGGAAATACGGGGATATTTCTTTTAATCAGTAAAGCAAAAATACAAAATGAATGAAACTGATAAATAACTTTAATTTATATAGTGTGACTATTATAAGTTTATTGCTTAAAATGTGAAGACAAACATCAAAATAAAAAAAAATTTATGCTTCTATTTCCATTGTCCTATGATGATTATCTTATCTAATATACTATAACTTATAGATGTTATACTTTATCAAGTAGTTTTCTGTTTGCAGGAAGGTTCTGCATCCCTTGAAGAATTGTATTCAGAATCAGAACAGAGCGGAAGTGCATCTGAGGAGGCTACCGATGATGACGAGTCCGATGAAGATGATGAACAGGATGGTGCAATGCAAGAATCAGATGCATATACAGATGATGATCTTGATAATGCATCAAGCAGATCTTGCAGTGAGAGTGATGGCTCTGGAGATAGTGTTGCAGACAAGGCTCGTTACTGTAGTCTCTATCATTATCATCTTTGCTTATAATTTATAAACATGATATTGTGGTAGTAAGAATCCTAGGATAGTTAATGCCTTCTATATACCTAATTCTAGATTTCTCTTTGATGCTCAGGATGAATGATTGATTCTTCATGTTCCTCAGTAGTTTGGTTGATATTTAGTTGTGATTTATTCCACATCTGCGTGTTGATGTAGCTTGGCTGCTTGAGTGCATTTTTCCTTTTGCAGGACAAATTGGTATTCAAGGATACCATTAATTGGATTTATCGCTCTCTTGATACTGACGAAAAAGCTTACCTAATACATTATCTTATTTTTAACACAAATATCCATCAAGTTGTAGATGCTAAAGTCTTCCACCTGGTTTCTGAACCTTAGCTAGAGAATTCATGCTCTTCATTTGAAAAAAAAGTAGTAAAAAATATTATACAGATAATATTAGTTCTTCGAAGGGTTAGCTATAGTTAGGCTCTGATTTAGGCTTTCAGCCTTTCTTGTTTCTCTTTCGATGAACTAGTGCAATGTCCATAGAGGTGACCCCAACACAGTTTCACTCAGCAATTGGAACAGGTAGCCTTTGTTGTTTCCCTCAATTTTGTGATTTTATCTGTAATTTATTCTTCAGTGTGGTTAGTGCTGCAGATTCTATTCACTGTTTTGAATTTTTAGAATTCTATTTATTTCCAATTATTCTTGTGTTGGCATATGCTATGGTTCATTTGTGCTAGTTTTTTTTTCCTACTTTGAATGTGACTGTTGTTTGCTTTTTTCAGAAAAATAAAACGTATTTTTTTATATTACCTGCTTTAAAGATGCAGGATATCAGTGCGGGATCGAAGTCTCCTGGAAGTAATGAAAAGTTTGGAGTCGGTGAGAAGCCATCATCAGCTTCACATGAAAAATCTCTTCTGCAATATGATGACATAAAAAGTATTCAAAATCTGAGTGAAAATAACTGCACGAGTCAGGTCAAGGAATCTTCTGAACTATTAGAAGATGCTTTTTCAGGAAGAAGTTCGGAACTCAAGTTAAATAGTCATAGTCCAGTGTCATGCATGGAGAAATCTCCCACCGTCTCAAATGAACCAACCTATGGTGCTAAACGCCCCCAAGTTTGGGGACGAACTGCTGTGAGTATAAGTTTTCTGAACTCCTGATTTGGCTCTTTCTTTTGGGGCTTCTATTATTAGTTCTTTACTCCCCAGGGAAAAAAGTGTTTTCTGTTGTGTTGATTCTACTCTTGCAAGACTTTAAAACTTCCAAATCTCTACTTTTTTAATTTCTTTGCATCTGTGAATATCTGTAGCAATTTTAAGCACACAAATATATTTTTTTTCTCTTTTATGAGTCCAGGCGAGAAAGAACCTTTCCATGGAATCCATTGATGTTACAATTGATGATGAGTAAGTGTTGCATCTTGTATGAAAGCAACTATATTCATCAGCCTTTATATTTTTGCTGTTCTTGCATCTTGTTCGGTGTTGTCTTAATCAACACATTACACGATACAACGCTCGCGCGTACACACACACACAGATATTGTAAGGTTCCATTGAGTGATCTCTTAACTTGTTAAGGACCACACTAAAAAGTGGAAAAATATATATTTCAATATGCTAAAAGATAAACAATATTATATTGAAATTTGTATTTTTTTGTCTTTCAATGTGGTCCTTAATAAGTTAAAGGGTTCCACATTGGAACCTTAAGCACTCTCTCTCTCTCTCTCTCTCTATAAATATATATATATATATAAATCATTCTCAGGTATGTATATAATCATTCTCAGGTGAGGGCATCCTCATTGTCTGTTAAAAGACAAAAAAAAAAAAAAAATCGTATTGAAAATTATGTTTTTTGTTTGTTAGTGCATCAGTCCATTTTTTTTTTTTGTCTTTTAATGAGTATCCTCATTTTATAAAATGAAGATGCTCTCACTAGAGAATGACTCTCTCTCTCTCTCTCTATATATATATATATATATATATTTCCAGGTTCATTGTCTTGACATTCAAATTGATTCTTGAAGTCTTGAACCTACAAATGTGATTTTGAACTTGAATCCACAAGGGATAAACTTGTAATGTATTAAAACTCGAACACTCAACTTATAGCAGTATGATGCACCACTGATTTGTGTGTGCGCGCATGTGAGAGAGAGAGAGAGGCTGAGATGATTTACTGTAGAAAGTTGCTATTAGGATTCATGTTTAGGATGAAAGTCAGTTGTACATACACGATATGTTTTCCCAGGTTGAAAAATCGTTTTCATATTTTATCCATAATGTGGTACTACTATATGCATCTAAGCTTTGCCCTATCTGTAGGGTTGAAATCCAGAGGCTTGAGGACACAAAATCTGACTTGCAAAACAAAATTGCTGATGAGGTGGAGACTATAAATATGTTTCCTCCTAGAGATCATGTACGGATTAGCTTTAGATGTTTTCATATAAATGTTATGTTATAGGTGAAAGGAAATGAGATTCTGGAAGTCAGTCTGGAAAGCCGAAAGAGGGCTCTGCATGAGCGTCGTCAAGCTCTTGAGAATGAAGTATGTTTCAATTAAAGAAATAAACTATTTTATGGTTTCTCAATTTTTCCTTATAACTCTGGTTTCTCAATTTTTCCTTGTAACTCTTTCAAGGAAGCTAATGTGTTCTAGACAATTAACTATGTTGGCATTAGTATGTTGTGCAAATGTGTTCCTTCAAATGAGTTAGAGAACTGCTATGCCTTTCTTCCTTCCGCAACAATATCAAATGATTTCAAATGTCTAAAACAGCTGTGTATAAATTGCATTAATGCATCAATGTTCCTTTTTCTCAAGAGAAACTTGGAGAATGCACTAGGAAGTCCCTTGATTCATTAGATTTAAGGATGATCATATGTTGCTGTTGAGAGAGGACGCATGATGATTCCTATTAATCTGTTCAATTTTTAATGATTTTTTTTCTTCATTTTTCCCCTTTATGAAATTTATATCTTGTGGTCATCCCTTATCTCATGTACTGCAGAAAGTTTAGCCAGAGGTAAACCTTGATGTTCTAGCAAAATTGGTTGACCATTTGACTATTTTGGCTATAGGATGTTTGCTTTTATCTGGTTTGGATATTAGCGGTAAAAGCTAATAAATAGTAACATCCTTGATGATGCACAGGAAATGATGCCATGAAATTTAACCACCCTATGGTGCTTGAAATTTGATTTATATAATTGTTTCTGTATGTTCATTAAAAAACTAGTTGTGCAAGAGTAGTTTTAAAGTTCTTCAATACTTGAACTTCTTGAGAGAGGGTTAACTAAAACAATGGGTGTTAATTGTAATTACAGGTAGCTAGACTACAGGATGAGTTGCAAAAGGAGAGAGATAAGAGGACAGCTATGGAAGCAGGACTATTTCAGGGTTCCTTTTCGATTCCACCTACAATTGACGAAAAGGTTGGTCTACCTTCTACCAACTGATCCAATTGGTCTTGAAATTGATCATGGATAAAATGTTCTAACATGAAAAATTGTTAAAGACAAAGGTAGAGCTCGAAGAAATAGCTCAGGCAGAGACAGATATCATTACTTTGAAGCAGAAGGCAAAGGATCTTGGAGTGCAGCTTAGTGAACAGCTTGAGAAAAATATCGATTCTGCGGGTGAATTAAGCAATCAGCTCCATCACCATCAAACATCAGCAAAACTGTATGTTCTTTGTTTACTTATTTCTTTTCGTCTCTCGTGCATCTCTTTCTATTGATGTTTTGTTATAAACTGTTCTTAAATTTAGGTCATCCCGAGTAAGTTTTGAGTCTTGAGTGTTTACCCACTAACATCTGTGCACGTAGTTTGTGCCTCGAAACAAATAAGTCAGAGATGGCGATATCATATGATTTGTAGTTTGCAATAAGATTTTCCTTTCATTTTATGTTCTTTTATCTATTGATTCAACTAATTAATTTATTAATTTGTCACAGGAAGGACGAACAAAGGGATAATGAAGCTGCTATTGATAGATCAACAAGCATGGTAAGTTAATATAAGGATGCTAATGAAAGTTGGTATATGACCTATTGTTGAAGACTAGTCTCAGTTTTTAGCAAATAAGTTAATACAAAGTTGAATTTTTGGATTAAATTCGAGAATGGGTCAAGGGTAAGTGTGCCGAAACAAAATTGTATTTTCACCACCTATTGCTTGTGCTCATTGGCATTGAAGCCTCGGCATGCGAGCTCCAAAAATCCTTGTTTTTTTTCCCAAACATGATATCAAATAATAATAACTGGTGGATCCCACTGTTTTGACCTGTTGAAGTTATAGTATAAGAGCTCGTGCTTTTATTAATTTTCTATCTCAGCTGATCCATTGAAATAACCTCAAGGTTTTGGTAGAACGGGATGTTTATCAAGATGGAGCAGCAGAAAGTGAGAATGATAAAAAGCGGGAATCCTCTTCTTTTCCAAATAGGCATCCACCTCAAAACCAGCAGGCGCATTCTGTCCGTACTGTTACCTCCAGGTCTACTGCTCCAATAAATTCCAAGAAATCTGGCACAAGGGGTGAGGTAGGTTTTATTTTATTTGATTATGAAGTCAGTTTAGTTCATATGATTGTAGCTGAATTTGAATCCAAGACTGTTACGACTTTCAGTTTTTTCAAAGGGTGCTGGCGTTGGAACACCAAATAAATGAAATTACTGTCAGCTTATGATAACATTACAACTGATTCTGTTTAGTTGCTTTTTGATTCAATTGACTGACGACATTTTTTATGTGGGCTGGGGACTTCTGAAATCTTATTGCCCTTGGAACTGCTTAATTAGTTCATTGCTTAATTGATCTGCGAATTACCACCATCATCTTGTGGCCACATAATTTATTTTTTTGTTTATCTAACACTTCAATTGCGTGCACCACAGGGAAGCAATCCTTTTGCACTGACAAAGTTGACAGCTCGATTGAACTTTCTGAAAGAAAAGCGTTGTCAGATAGCAAACGAACTTCAAAATATTGATAAGAGCCAAAGTCCTGGTCAAGCTGTCCGCAGCCAAGATAAAGATAGAGGATCAGAACCCCAACAATCTATTCAGAATCAAAACAAATCTCAAGCATCAGCAGTTCAATCTGTTCTGCAATCAGAAAAAGGCAGAGAAGGTGAGAGTAGCCAATCACTACAAGATTCGGAAAAGTTCAGGAAATCAAGTATCTTTTCCCTCCATACAGTGGATAGAGGTAACAGACCTGAAACATGTCTGGACAGGGGAAAATCCGAAGGTAACGTAGCCTACGAATCAGATGAAAGTCGAGGATATGAAGGCCAATCCCACAGCACACCCACTCGAACTTTCTCCAGATGATACCAGGCCTTTTATAATAGCTCGGTGTTTTGTGCACATCTCGTTATGTCCATAACAATGTAGAAGATGAGGAAGTCTGTTGCAGAGGAACCCTACAACATTGATTTCGATGCCTCGAGTCCAGAAACCTCCTGCACTCCTCCCACAAAAGCCTGGAATGTACAGATCATCTTCTTGATGATAATGGTTGATTGTTGACTCTTTTTTTTTTCCTGGTTCAGAGTCAAAGCAGTTTGTACAGTTAACTGGCAATAATAATTTAACTGAAGTTGCTTGACGTAACACTGAGAACCTCCCACAAAAGCCTGGAATATACGTAAGTTGGTCATTTGGATAATGGATGATTTTTCAAGTGTACATTTGAACAAATTATTTTTTGGGAAATTATCACCAACTTGGTGAATGCCATGTCAGGTGTGCTTATCAGAATCGGAACAGACCGATTACCAGATCCACCTATCATCGCAGGCATAACCAAAAAAAAGATCTTTAAAAAAGCATGAAGTTAAAAATCACAAGATGTAGTTTTAAAAAGTGAAGTAAAAATGAACTGTAGATCACCGTCGCTCCAGTGAGACTGTGAAAACTTTCAGAAAAAAGTATATGTAGGGGTGGCAAAACGAATCAACGAATCGAATTTGTATCGAATCCCTACCTATATTTTTTCCGAAATTTTTTACTACTCTCTCACTGTAGCTACAGTGATCGAATCCTAAAATCAAGATTCGTATTCGATTTGTTTATTAAACGAATCGAATATGAATATTCGTTTAGTCATGATATTATTTAATAAAATAATTTACCACACCTGATTTACATTAAATTCTTCATAAATATATACATATGAAATATGAAATTAATATGTTACTAAAAATATCTCACCAAATATTAAAAATATTACTTTTTCTATGATAATTAACTATAATTTCTCGAATCTTAATTGAAAAAATAACTAGAACTAGTAAATAAAAATAATAAATGAATTATAAACGAATAAACGAATTAATGAACTTAAATTCGTATTCAATTCGTTTAATAAACTAATCGAATTGAATTGACCCATTTATTAAACGAATCCATTTTTTCAAACTCGTATTCGCTTTAAAGCGAATCGAATTAAACGAATAAACGAATTCTGACCCAAATTACCACCCGTAAGTATATGTATATATATATCATTTCTCAAAAGGAAATCCTAAAAATAAGTGTCATGGATAATTCGGATTTGACTGTGACAGTTTTGTTTAATGACAAGTCATGTGATAAAGATTAAGATTTTAAAACAAAATCGGAAAAAAAAAAAAGAAAAAAAAAAACGTACCATGATTTTTGTAAGAGGAGATGTATTTGTCAAATCTCTTGGATAAACACATATTTCATAATGAACAGAAGATACTTATTGATCGTGTTCAGATTTTTTTTTAATGCATGGATTTTATAAAATTTATTTGTTTTTAAAATAAAACTCAGCGTGTATTATATTAGTGTATGTGACAATCAAACTTCAATCATATAATTTTTTTATTTTATTAATTAGGTGGTAAATCTCTTGCGTGAATATGAGATTTCAATTGATTGTAAATCTCGTGTAAATATGAGATTTCAATTTTTTTTTCTATTTAAAATAGTTCAAATGAAATTCTTGAAAATCAAAATATTTTTTAATAGACTTTTTAATGGATTTAAAAAAAAAAAAATTAGAATCCTGATTGAATACATATAGAAATTTAAAATACAAAATAATCCTATAAAATATGGAAGGAATACATCCTCCTAAATGTAACATGATTTAGTATCCACAAGATATCGAAACCATAAAACATACTTGAATTTTGAAGTGAAACTAAATTCAATGATCTTCGATGTGTTTTGTTGCTTCTACTTGCTAAACCTATGTGAAGATCATGAGATTTAATTTATCCGTTTTTTGGATATATTATTAAGTTTAGAATTCAAGTATGATTTCTATGGTTCTTCTGTCTTATTTATACTAATTACTATTTGCATATATTTTTTAACATTATGAATTATCCGTCCCATTATGAAAATTACCTATACATCATCAAATAATTATGGTAATATCGTTGCATCATTTAAATTTTATATTTTATATCAAAAAATCATTCCATCAGGTGATTTGAATATCTTTATGATATCATCATACTCTTAATATCATTACGGAAAAATGATTGACTGATACTAAATCAAAATCAAATGTGCTACAGTGTCATTATCAGAATTTCTTGAAGATGATCTATATTTTCACCGAATCGAAGATAATTCATTAATAATTTTCCTGTTGTTTTGGGACAATGGCAATAAAAGTTTCGTCTTCACTTGCAGCTATGCGATCTGTATTTTCATCAAATTCGGAGATGATTCATTGATAATTTTCCTTAATTTTTTTTTAAGGAGAAAATGGCAATAAAAGATTCGTTTTCACTTGCAGCTAAGCAAAAGCAACCCCCTTTTTCATTAGACCAAAACAAAGTTTAAATGCTAAAAAATCATTCATTACCCAAAAAACAATTGCTTACAATTGATTAATTATATACTAATAATAAAAAAAAAAGCTCTTTTAACTAAGTTGTCGCGTCATCATAATCGGATTCATGACCAGAATTCTTTGAGCATCGTCCTCAGTACGAATGGCAATTTAAACGGAAATTTTAGATATTCATTAATATTTGTCTAAAACATTATTCGATATATGAAATTTAATGGATAATAGAAATATTGCGAATATAAAATTAGGTCTCTATAATGAATATTGGATGGTTGTATATATGAGTTTTAAATATCCGCTACCGCTATCATATGAATTTTAAATATCTGCTATATGTCTAATACCTAAATATGAGTTTATAATATTTACTTATATGGAAAATTATCTTCAAAATTGTACTGAATTGATAGTATTGTGTTAAATGTAACCTTATATGTAACAATAATATTGAAAATTGATTTTCAAAACTGTGTTAACAAATTAGTGTTGAATTTTTAGATTTATATTAAATGAAAAAATTGTATTATATCTATTAGTAGGTTTCTGATTTTATAAATAATTCAGACGGATACATATATCCATATTAATGATCGATATAAATACAGACACTGATCCTGAAAATTGTAGCGGATATGAGATTTCGATTACAGATATTTTGAAAATTGAGAATATTATATTCACTGTCATCCTATTCCTGGATGTAGTGTAAAAAATTAAGACGAGGCATATGCAATCCACCGTGCGTATTATGGGTGAGCAAAATCGGTTTCGGTTCCGCATCGAATCGGGACCAACTTGGAAAAAATCGGTTTCTAATTAAGTAGAACCAGAACCTAGCTAATTAAATAGGGTACCCTATTAATCAGTTCCAATTCGATTCCGCGTGGAACCGAAACCTACCCAATTAATTATGGTATCCTATTAATCGGTTCTAGTTCGGTTCCACGTGGAACCAGAACCTATCCAAATAAATATGGTTCGGTTCTGATTTGCCCTAATTATTTATTTTGTCAAACTTTGAAAATATAATTATTTCTCACACTTGAATATTACATAATATTCTTGGCAACTGTCCATATAGAAATAAAATAATAAATAAAGCTGCTTATTGCATAATATTTTTGACTCAATACATAATATTATTGTAGGAAGTGTCTGAGTTTTAATTAGGTTATGAAATTTAGTTTTAATTGGGTTATGAAATTTGTTTAAATTAGATTTTAATTGGGTTATGAAATTAAGTTTAAATTGAGCTTTAATTTGGGTTATGAAATTGAGTTTTAAAACTGGTTATGAAATTAGGTTTAAATTTGGTTCTGGAATTGATTCTAAATTTGGTTCCCAAAATAGGTTCTGGTCCGGTTCTTCCATTTTGGAACCGGAACTGGTCCGATTCCAACCGATTCTGATTCCAAACCCAAAAAATCTATCCGGTTTCGGAAATCGGAACCGGTGCTCACTCCTAGTGCATATATACTAGGAATAACCAATAATTTTATGCAAATGCATGCGTCCAGTATATTATTCTCCTCTACTCTTATAGGTTTTAGATTTCTTCAATTATGTTTTGTAATATGTTTTACTTTGTGTATTATATTATTCTCCTCTAATCTTAAAGTTTGGATTCGCCAACTCATGTTTGGAGATTGGAAAATTTGACCAACTCCGTAATACCTCTAAGGTCATAGATAGATTTAAGTATGGATTTGAACTTCAAATAATTATATGATTTCATAGCATATAGAGTTATGTTGTCAGACTTATTCTGACTAAACTTGAGTCTTGAGTTTTTTCATAATGGAAATTTTAAAATCTCATTTTTTTTTTCTGGCATAATGGAAATTTTAAACATTTTCGGTAACTTCAAACAGATGTCCACTTTTGTTTTCCTATCTTCTGCGGGTAATTGACACTTTGCAACAATAAATAACGGATTTATAGAACTTCACCGATTGATCTAATAGGTTTTAGATTTCTTCAATTATGTTTTGTAATAAGTTTGTTATTATAATGAACCTATGTTTTACTTTCTATATATTATATTATTCTCTTCTAATCTTAAAGTTTGAATTCGCCAACTCATGTTTGGAGATTGGAAAATTTGACCAACTCCGTAATACCTTTAAGGTCATAGATTTAAGCGTAGATCTGAACTTCAAATAGTTATATGATTTCGTAGAATTATATTGTCAGACTTATTCTGACTAAATTTGAATCTTAAGTTTTTCACAAGTTTATTTTTGAACTGATATAGACTGTGTAGCTAGAATTTCATATTTTTTTTAGAAGAAAAAGAAACAGAAACAGATAACCGAGTTTTGTAGTTATTAATTTTTTGATAAGCAAATTGCTGGACTGAAATTTGCAGTAGATGAACTAAGCCAAAAATTGAGTTGTACGACCTTCAGTCAAAGCCATTCATTTAGAAGAAAATGCAGTGGAAAGGAAATCCGAGCACAAGCTCCAAAAATTGGAGCAAGGGGAATCTCAGAGTTGCTGATTCAGGGGGGAATATTTATACATATAGCACTTGTTGAAAACCCTGAGCAACCCCCTAGGAAAATATGCATTTTGGCAACAAATGATTATGAATTGATGCTCCTATTGTTTCTAAATACATGATTAAAACGATATACAACATAAATTTCAAAGAAACTCGACGCAACTCCAGAGAGAGAATTTACAGTAATTTTTTTAAAAAGAAAAAACTTTCACCTCGAGTTAAATTATTCCCCCTCCAAGATTAGTGCGAGGGGGATCTAACCCTTGACCTCTTGCTTCTACTTCAAGAAGCCAGACAAACTGGGTTAAGGACGATTTACAGATCTAATTTAGAATGCAGACTAGTCACCTTTCTGCAGGGTAGCAACTTTTAGTCTTCAATGATTTGTAATTTCCAGTGACAGGTAACGTAAGAAAGACAGGTCACAAGTTCACAGGAGGACTTCCCTGAATTTGACAATCAAGATTAAAATGATTAATATTCTCTCATGCATGCATGAAAAGTCAATTGAAAACATTGCCTTTACATAATCCCATAAGGAACAACAAAACTTTAATATATATCGACAAAGCAGAATTTTGACACAACCGACAATTTCCATTGTCATCAAAAAATTAAAACGTAAAGCCAGCTGCTAAAGCAACGTAGTCGTGTGTAACTAGCACTCTGGTCAAGTATACGTGTAGTGCACAACTTTAGCTAAGCAATTAGATCTAATAGAAACACCAGAAAATACTTTCTTTTAGTCTTTACTATTATCCTACACTGCAGTGCAAGATACTATCTTTTTTTTTTTTTTGGAAACGTTGGAAACCCCACCGCCAAACCACCCAACCCGGGTTTAAACGAAGCAAGTAAAACCCCCGGCTGCCCTGGACTCTTACAAGAAAAGCACCCCTAAACTCAAACCCAAGACCTGACAGCCAAGTCCTAAGCCCTTTGCCACCAAGCCACACCCCTTGAGGGCCTATCTTTTCTATTCATTACTTTAGCACTTTAGCTAAATGTTAACATACACTATTTTGTTGAATAATTTAGATTTTTTCCATCATTACATTACACTAATATAGGACAATATCAGACAGCATCAGATGGTTATGCTTTCTTTCTCACTCATTGCACCATATTTTACATTGTAGTGCAATATTTTTTCCAAGCTCAATAACCTAAACATAACAGCAAGATAAGCTGATAAAAAAACTTAATAGGCTTTTATGCAGCATAATATGTGAAATAATAAAGAGAATGTTGTGATCTTACTGCCTACATCACTGACTATCAAAAGCGAATTGTGAGCTTACCTTAAACAGAAGATCATAAGCAATGTGTTCCCAGGGCAGCGATATTGACATTAAGCAGCATTTGAGAGGCAACATCTCAACATCAGAAGTGGTGGTGGCAGCAGCAGCTGCATACGCATGCTTTGCTGCGACTGATGCAACAGATGCTGCTTTACGCATTATTGAGCCAATCACAAATCCACTTTTCGATACGACTGGTGAAAAGGGGCCGGAATCCTGCTGACTTTGATCTGATGCAGTCACATTATAATATGTATTTAGCACCGTCTTTACACAAATTCACTTTATATGATCAAATTCTTTTAATATGACATTTATTTCATTAAAGCAACCAGCAGTCTCTCTCTTTTCTTCCTTTTTGGGACAGGGAATCTGCCCATCATACAAGAAAAAGAAAGGGATGAGGTCCAGAAGTAGAAGTGCTTAGGAAAGCAAAACATTCACAACTCACTTCAAACTATGTCTTGAGAAACTCACAAGAAATTGCATTGGGCAACAAACATGCCATAGGCTTTTATTATTATCAGGCAATCCACGTTATCATCACTGGTAAAGAACTGATATTTGCTAAGGTGATGCTTGGTCTGAAGGATGGAACAGAAAGAGGAAGGAAATGAGAAAGGAATGGAATGAGAGAGGCAAGAGGATTCCATGTTTCAAATGGAAAGGAATGAAATATTTTTTTTGGTTGGACAAAATATATCTTTATTATTAAACCTTCAATATCTGATATTAAAAAAATTACAATCATAGATTTATTTATCTTAAAATATTTATTGAAAACAAACAGAACTATCATGTTGGTAATTTTTTTTAATTAAAAGGTAATAAATAAATAACCAAAAAACTAATAAAATTAGACGAATAGAATTTTTTTCATTTACCTGCTACGCCAGAAACAGCTACTTCAACTTCTCCACGTCCTCCAGGGCCTTTCATATATAGTTTGTCTGTTTTGCCAAGGGAATGACCAAGTGAAAGAAGGCTCCCAAATTGAGATTTTCCAGCTAATTATGAAGAGAGAGAGAGAGAGAGAGAGAGAGAGAGAGAGGAGATGAGAATTACATGAGTCAATGAAACTCTTGGCATCAAGTTCAAAATATCTTCATGAATAAGCATAACTGTGCACCCATAAATGCAAATGAAGCTATTATTTCTTTCAATAAACTGGATTGATGCATAAAACATACAATTGTAGGAAAGAAAAATGGGATAAAAAACGTCAAAAAAAGCGTGACTTGATATAAGGCATCCTAAACAATCGGCATTTGAAAGCGTGAAAAATATGAATCAAAGTAGTATTTGCAAACATGAAAACAGCAAAGTCTGTACAAGTTTTAGTGTAAATCTCCATCGCATTTATACGAATAAAAAAAGTTTCAAATTTACCATGATTTAGTAACAATTTCAGACATTTACAACTACTTGAACTAACAGCTGAAATACTTCAACAAAAGTGATGAGCAGTAAAATAAGCTTATGTTGTTCACAAGTCAATTTCAAAAAAGCAATGTTCTTTCACAGCTCCAAATATCAAATTTCTGCATGTCTAGCAATGTAGGGGTAATAAAGAAAATATTCTACCCAGCTTTAAAGCTGACGCAAAAATATTCAACATGCTTAAAACTAACTATTATTAGATTTCATTCATTAAATAATAATTTGTATGAAGTCTATTTGAGTGATTTATATGAAGATCTACCATCATAAGCTTCTCGAACCATTTGATAGCTGACAAATCCTGAGAAAAGAGTAAGCTGCAATCACAACTACCAGCAAGTCAACCTCATTGTGTCTCTGTGGAATCAAATAGCATTTTAAAGAATTTATAGATAAAAACAATAATCTACATCTCAAGATTCATTTTAAGCAAGTCATGATCAAGACTACTAGGATATTTGAGACAACTTTGAAAAGTATCATTTGCTCATTATTTGAAATCAGAATCTTATCAAACTTCTGCAAATTTAAAACACTTAAATAAAAAGCTAAGCAAACCTTCGCATTTCTCGTCTTTCCAGAGTCCACACCAATTTTCGAAGGTGAACTATTACTAGAACTGCTATCATGCAACTCTTTTTCACTAGGAAATGCTGCCCCATCATGTGCATTCAGAAGCACACAATAGCAGTGGTCTGTATCAGACAAGATCTGCACAAATTAAGGTGATCATTTCAGAAAATGGTAACAAATGCAAACATGATGATAATAACAGTCCACTATGTCCCTTAACTTATGTATAAATACACAAATGGCCACATGTATAAAATTATGGATTTATTATACACATGAATGCCTCAAAACCAATGTTTTAAAAACCGGATTGGTGATCGAACCGGTGATCCAAAAGGTTCAATAGGTCACTAGTTCGACTGGTTAAACCATGTCTAAAAAAAGGGCAAAACTGGCTTACGTAATAAATAATTTTATTTAAATAAAAATTATTAAAAAAATAAATATTTAAACCGGTCCGGTCCGGTTCACCGGTTTTGACCGGGTTTTTTTTCCCGGACCGGTTTTTTGTCTTTAGCCGGATCGGACTCACGGCCGGTTCGATCGGTTGAACCGGTCGGTCCGGTTCGGTTTTAAAATATTGCTCAAAACTTTTAACGGATAACCAAATTTTATAAACAAAATAAATAATTAATAAAAACAGAATCAAGTGCAAGGCATGATTTATATATTTCATAGACTTTCTACGTGCTACAAAATTAATACCTAGTACTATTTCCTGAATCCTTTACATATCATCTCAGAATGCATAATGACATCTAACACTGCAGTTTCTAGTAGAATTTTATGACAAAAAAATTAGCCCATTTCTCACCATAACATGTAAATTAACCGGGAATACATCTATAAGCCCTGAAGCTCGGATGACACTTCTAAATTACCAAAGCAACATATCAGTTAACACATATCAGATAAATAAAAACTTCATGAGATTCCATAAGCAAGCATGCATAATTGATGCAATCAAAGGAATCAATGTATATGGAAACAATATGCAGTGAGCTTTACTTAAAGAGGCATAATATAGTTCAATTATCACATAAGCCAAAAACACACAATCATAACTCCAGGAACTTGCTTACCACTGCATCAAAAGTGGAGTCAAAATCATCTACTGCAAAACAGATATCTGGATAGGCAGGTTTTGTCTCTACTTCCTAAATTCATGTTGCAAAAACAATCAGAAATTGAAGATAGATATAACAGATTGATAATAAATTAATAACTAAACTTGCCTTCTTCGAGTCCAATTGAAAATTTACACAGCTTGGAGATGCATAAACGGTCTTTACAACCTACAGGGATGTCAGGCAAACCAGAAGTTAGTATACTGTGCATAATATCATGATGAACCATAAGTCTCAAAAGCTTAAAATTAAAGAAAAGAAGAAGCTAAAATACCACTACCAACATCCATAATAACTTAAAAGTAATAAAAAAAAAATTCAGTAATAATTGAAAAAATATATCTTATAAACAAGGCACATATTCAGTTATTCCAAGACAATATTTTACTCCGCTCTCATCAACACTGACAGTAGCTATTGCACAAAATATTTATCATGAACATTTTGAAGTTGTACAAGAACATTTAAGGGATGATTGAAGAATTTCTTTCTGCCTTAAAAAATTCGTCCAAACCATTATGCTAAATTAAGCAAGAGTACCTTGTATATAGGAGATAATGGTGAATCTGTCCCAGCTTGGTGATTTCTAAGTACTCGATGACTGAAAAAAGAATATAACAGCAACAATTATTTCATAATCATGCTGTACCTTGATCAAGGATATAAGCAACTAAGAATTCTCAATAAAACTTTTGTACTAAATATAACTGAAAAAATTATGCATTTCCCCCTAATAGGTCAGGAAAATCAAATATAATTTGATAGAGTTAGTACAGCTGAAAAAGAAAAACTAAAACATAATAAGGAATATTGATGCATTAGTAAAATTATGACAACATTAAGAAATCAGATTACATCATTGCCACCAGAACCAGATATAAAATCGTGGAAAAAATTTTAATGAAACAAGCGTACAAGAAATCTGCTGTGTAAGCAGTAACACGAAAAGTTAGAGAAGAAGTTACCTGCAAATTGCCACCGTTACTGAAAATGCAGTGTGAGCAATCATGTTCAAGTAAAATGACCGCCTCCAATCCACCTCAGTTAAGTTATTGCCAAGTAAATCATCCAACTGTTTGCAAGAGTACAGATTCATTTACATCACACCATAGCATAATCAATGCTCACAATAAAAATAAGTTGCATTATTTCAGCTGTTTTTTTACCTTCGGTGCCCACCTGCGTACAAAGTAAGGAGTAACATCTTCTGCATTATCATTGAAACCATATCCATGCAAACCCTATATCACCATAATTCGACTAGATCAGTAAAAAAATGTTAAAAGAACACATATATAATTCTCAATTTTGAAAATGGCATACCATTTTTCTGACGAAAAATAAGAGATCATCATCCTGTCGTCCTCTAGACTCTTTACCACGAATAAAGTACAAATCAAAAACATCGTGCCAGAATCCAGAATCCATTTCTACATCTAATGCATCCTGCTCTTCTACTACTGTTTTGCCTAACAAGTTCGAGTGCTTTTTCACCATACTCAGCAATTCACTCCTAACATTCAAACATTTCATTTCAAAACAAAATCATTTGTTAACTGCACTCAAAATTGATATTACGTATTTACATCATACAAAAATGAATTTAAATTTAAAAAATTGAAATGATAATTAACTAATTGTGTATATTTGTTAAAATAAATAAATAAAGCCCTAATTGAAGAGCGAGTGAAGACATATCTGTACCTAGAAGGAGTATCCTCTCGATCATCGAACATGTTATCTTGACCGTTGATTTGAATTATAGCCCGAGTTTAAATATTTATGAAGCCTGGCAGAATTTTTCTTTGGAGGTCCGATTTACAGCTGCGTAGCAGCGATTTCTCTTTTGAGTGGGCGCTGGGCAATGGATTTTGTCTCGAACTGGTTCGGTTTCTCAAACTCAAATCCAACCGAATCTAAAATAAACGAAACCGATTTTGTTTTTGATCCGGTCGGTTTGGTTCACTCGAAATTCAGTTGGACTAGCCTTGTAAATAAACTGAACCGTTCATGAACCGTTCGAACTCGACTATGATTTGATTTGAGATCGATTCATTTAATAGACACAACTCAATTCAATATAATTTTATATGTATCATAAAAATTTGGATTTTGTAAGGAAATTATTTAAAATTTTAAAAAATAAATAAATAAATAAATTTTTTTGAGCATAACTCGAGATTTAATAAACGAGTTCGAACAGTCATTACTCCACTTAACCACACCTAAGCTGTACAGAGCCTGGATCCCTCGCAAAATAATAATAATAATAATAATAATAATAATTCAAAATTTATCAATGTATTAATTTTCTCATCTTTTATAACATCAAGCACTTTTTACTCAAATAAAGCATCACGTGGTGGAACGTTCGTTTAGTGAGTGATTTTATTTTTAAAAACCAAAATTAATTATCAAACTCTCTTTTTTGTTCACTTCATAATTTATTATTTATTTAAATTATCTAATAACAGCCATTTTAAAATTTATAAACAAGGCTTTCAAGTTGATGGGATAAATTGAGAGGGTCAAATATCACCACTCATCTTTTAAATCATCATAACTAGATCAAAAACAGGCCGAATATACTTCCGAATATTTAGAACAAAAACATTGCATATAAGACGACTCAAATCATGTACATCGAAAATGAGGTGACGATATACTACTTGTACCATTTTTAATTCACATAATCGACAATCTACCCAAAAATTTAATGAAGAATGAGCTTAGTATATATATTCGACTACAATATCATTCTTCCTAAAAATTATGACAAAATTATCTTCATAGTTATGGCGGTGGCAAATCTATAAATTAAATTTATGGAGCTAGTTAAAATAATGATGTGATAATCGTAATTGAAAATTTATATATAATATCTTAACTTTTATTCTCAACTATTTCACTAGCCCATTAAATATATAGATTTAGAGAAAATTATCAAAATTTCCGGCTATTACTATATTGTAACTAAATTTATAATAATGTAAGGGGGCTTAAGCCCCTTCTATATACATTAGGTCCGCCCATGCCATGATAGTTTACACGATTGGAAAAAATCATTATTTTTATTTTTTCTCAACATTAATATCTTTACAATTAACATGGCCGAGATTTGCACCTCCACGTGTATTCAAATGATGATAAAAATTTATGTAGTGACGGTCTCTATAGGTAGTTCTAGTTAGGGTTCCGGATCCGCTGATTTCGATTATTCAAAAAGAGGAATCAGAATCGGAACCATAAAATTACTTAATAATTTTTTAAAAAAAATTATTTAAATTAGTTTTAATTTGGAAAAAAAATAAATTAAAGGGCTTGGACTTAATTTTTTTTAAAAAAAATTAAACCGCCTACATATTCTATGGGGTTTGAAGTAATCAAAATTCACATAGTTCTCTTACATTTTATTGATTTTTAATAACCCATTTATAATTTTATCTTAATCATCACTGTCGAATATCATCGTTCATTCAGTTGTTGTTAAATCACATAAATATTCAATCATTTATTGTTGTATCTCTTGTTGTCGTAATTATGTTCTCGTCTAATCATCACTTCTAATGAATCAGAGCTCATGGTAGATCGTGTCTCATTTAATATACTACCTACCTCACTAAAATCTCGTTCAACTACTATAGTTGAAATTGGAGCTGCTAAAAGTTGTTTTGCGATTACTATAAGAGTTTGAACTTTGAAATGTATTTGTGTGTCTATTCCATCACTCAAGA